>VCRD01000045.1:344804-363789 GCA_006783055.1 Trinorchestia longiramus | reverse complement strand
GTGTCGTCGATCAGGTTTCACACCCTTGGTAGTGGGTGGATAGAATTTAACAACGTTGGCTGAACTTTGAGGGCGATATAGAGAGAAAAATACGTATTTGACCTTGTGAATGAGTAGTCTTTGTTCTATCGGGGTCCAGTTAAGTTTCATCTCAAACAATATTTTGGCCTCGACAAGTATGCAAAAGTCTTTGTTTATATTAGCAGATGCGGATCTTCATGCAAGTTTGACATTGTCAGCAAAATGCACTCTAGTATCTGCTAGGAAACAATGTTCAATTTTACTTGCCTAATCAGCATAGCTAGCATCTAGCGAAGTTAGACAAACGGTTGAGACTAATACTAGGCTAATTAGGTTGTGCAAACGAGTGCTCAACCTGAGAACATCTGAACACGTTGCCTACGGTTGTTCAAATTGCGGTTCAAGTAATGTATTTACCTAGTGGTACATACTATATGTACCAACACACAGTCATTGTGTTAAACAAAGGTTCGATCACTAGGGTGCTTGAACCACCAAGGGATGAGTGAGTATATCTAAAGAAGGTCGTGAGACGTTCCTGAAAGTCAAACAAACAAACAAACAATCTTTATTTCCAATCGAGTGCACAGTACATAGACATTTAGTACATTGGTTTTTCAAATTCTTAAGGTTAACATTCTTAGAGTAGGGGTGATGATGAAGCTCCATGATCCCGGGAGGTTTGATGGGCGTGTCCATGGGCTATGACTGCTTACCCAGTAAGCCTTACCGATATGTGCGAGTTCACGGCACGAAGAAGCAACGAGAAACATCTTGTGATCACGGCCGGGTTCGAACCCGCAGTCTTTCCGCACGAAGCAGAGACCTGGTACACAAAACAAGCCGTAGACCACTCGACCACGGTGGCTATAAAAAAAGTTATAGAGGGAGAAACAACAGCCTATACTCTTCGGTCTCACATCGTGTATCAAAATGTTAGGGTTCAGGGAGACCTCTGACATCCATAGGAGGTTTGGGATGGGATGAAGTTAGGGGACATCCGTAGAAGCGCTTACCGAAGTTCATTGTGTAGAGCACCACAGATGAGGAGGCCTGTTGTGTGTTCATGCCACGTTTTCATCCATCCTGCGACTCAAAATTTCACTGTAGGACTAGCATAATGGGTCATCTGATGTTCAGATATAAAAAACAATGAAGTTCGCCAATGCTCGACAGACGAGTTTATCTTTAAGAGTACAATAATGTTTTTTTGATCAGTGCTACTGAGGTTCAGCTATAATTTGCTAACAGAGTGACGCTAGCCTGTTAAGTGCTAACAGAGTGACGCTAGCCTGTTAAGAGCTGGCAGAGTGACGCTAGCCTGTTAAGTGCTGGCAGAGTGACGCTAGCCTGTTAAGTGCTGGTAGAGGCCGAACTGCATCTTAAATATTCATCATCATATGAGATACTAACAGCTGCAATCATATGGACATGAAATTAAAAAACATAATAGAAAAGTTCAGTTTACTATCAAGAGGACATGGTGATGAATATTTATGTTGAAGTTCAGCCTCAAACTGAAGCCTCGTGTCTCACCAGTTGTTTATTGGAATAAAACTTCACGCATGAAATTTTCATCAAGAATCTTATAACAATTAAAATAAACAGTGAATGAAGATCCTGCACCCTGTACATGTATTCATATGCATTTAAAGTGCCTTGGAGATGATCTATTTGGCAGTCGAAAATATGTATTTGCGATAGAGGAGAGTTATGGAACACATTACAACGTACAATATTTTCAATTTCTCTAAATAGTAAACTGAACTTTTCTTCTATTTTTATAATTTCTTGTCCATATGATTTCATCTCTTAGTACCACATATGATGATGAATATTCAAGTTGCAAAGCGGTAGAAAAATCTTCAATCAGTTGACATTTTCAAGTGAACCAGAGCGAAAAATGGTATTTTTAAACATGTGTTGATGCATTTAAGCATGTTGGGTGATGACACCCTGTGTACTGTGTGATGACACCACTGTGTACTGTGTCATGACACCACTGTGTGCTGTGTCATGACACCACTGTGTGCTGTGTCATGACACCGCTGTGTGCCGTGTCATGACACCATTGTGTGCTGTGTCATGACACTACTGTATGATGTGTCATGACATCACTGTGTGCTGTGTCATGACACCACTGTGTGCTGTGTCATGACCACTGTGTGCTGTGTGTATTAGTGGTGTTTCCTACATCGTATAGGTAGTTGTTTTTTCTACAAGGTCACAGAAATTAGGATAATTTTCAACTCTCTCTCCTTCTTTCCTAGTATGTATTGTTATGAAATGAAGATACACAGTTTACTTATTTGACTACACAGTTAACTACTTAGTTTAATTACCAGGAATTTAGATTTTATGCTTAACAGTTTCCCATATACATTCAGTACCTCTTGCCCTCGTTCTTAATTCGGTCGATTATTATAAATATTTATTCCTAGTCATATTCCCTGTGGTGTACTTTAGTTCTTAATTGAAAATGTCAAAAGGACCAGGGCAGATGAGACAATATTACCCTGGTATCATCGCATACAAAAATCATGCAAGATCTGGATTAACAGGTAATTTTAGGCTCACGTATCTTCCTCATTATCCTTCCCCCACCAGCTCCCCGCACCACCAACCAACCCCTCAGATATGTAGGGCTTCTTGTGACGCCGGGAGCAGCATACTCTAATGAGGTCGCTGCTTGCTCGGCGACGACCTTTACTCCAGACGAAATGTTTTCAGAGTACAGCTTGCAATCTGCGTTGATCATAACTATAATCAGTGGTGTACCACTGGAGGAGATCAAAACGAAGAAATACATTCCATGCACACTAAGCAAGTATCAATATGAAGATCATCGGATGCATGATGGTATAACATTATGATATACCGCCAATAACCATTATGATATTCCACCTTGCAATGTGGGAAACCTGAGTTCAAATTTTGTAGCCGTTTTGGTTTGTTTCATCCTGATCATCGGTTGACGAGATGCCCGTCCTGCCTGCTGTGACGCAAGACGTTCCGAGTTAAACTTTCATCACGCACATTAAAGCGCCCCTACGAGCATTAACTTTAAGTTGTAGTGCAGAGGATGGGAGCTGGGATCATCATCACTAGTCTTAAGATGTTAGAGTAAAGAATTGAAAAGCCTTTGACGTGTACCATGGAATTATATTGTACTTCGTAATACTGTACTGTGTGATATATCAGACTGAAGATGTTTTATTTTTTTTGTTCTATGATATTTTTGTTACTTGCCTTTCATTTCTACATAAATTAGAACAATTTTTATGTATTCAAAGGATCCTGTCTCTCTGTACATATGAGTGGGCGAAAAATTTCCCACTAGAATATTATGTATATATTGAACTGCTTGACCCCATATGATTACATTCCCCAGTTTGCTGTGAATGCAAAATTATTGTGTACTCAGAAACACGTCTCAGTCAGCTCAAAATTCTTAAAAATCTATGTATTCATATGGGTTGGGAAAAATCAAACCCATGACTGAAATATTTGGCTGAAATAAAATAGAGAAAGAAAGAAACTTTATTTCTAATCAAGCATGCAGCACATATGCATTGGAGTTTCAATTTTTAATGATAATATCTCAAGACAACGCAGGATGTTCCTAACGTCTATTCCCGTCCTCTTCGCTGCAACTCGAAGTAGAGGCTCGCAGGGGCGCTTCGATGTGCTCGATGAAAATCTGACTCTGAGTGTGTTGTGTCGCAGTGAGTAATATCTATACCTCTTGAACCAATGATGAGGCAGATACCCACCAAAGTGGCTATGATATATGAACCCGTATCGTCCACCATCGTGAGCGAAGATACTCACCACCTCACCACTGTGACGTACCCGAGTGCGCCGCAGCACAGGCAGGACGTTTATTTCCCGTCAACCGATCTTTGGTCATCGAAGACTGCACATGTATTCGAACCCAAGTCTCCTGCATCGACAGTGGGAGCCACACGTCCCTTAACCACAGTGATGTCCACAGCGAAAAATAATTATACCACACTCGATATGATAGAGCACTAGAATACTATTAAACATTACCAAGAGCAATGGCTTCATGCTGACGCCTAAATTACTCCATTTCTGACATTATAGTTTCTTCTCTAATCTCAATTGAAACATACATACAATTTATGCGGACGAGAAATCTCTATTATGTTGAAAACCTACAAATATTTGCAATCTTTGTTTATTTCCCAATTATCAACGTAAAATTAACCCCACACCTGTGGTGATGGCTACTGTAGACTACATATCCACATGACTTCACACCAATTGATATTGGTCCCCTGGGACTGTCCCTCTCTGATAATTTAATATTCATAATTAGACGTTTTATACTAGAGTTTAAAATATGACTCATATGAAATTAAACAGAGAAAAATGTTATTTGTACTTTGGGATAGTTTGTGGAAAAACATTTTATCACAGTTCCTCTGATGAACTTATTCTATTTTTGGGTATAAATGTAATTAACGTTCGATTTTCTCACTCATACATCCATTCAATCGTTAAATCCATTCCTACAAATGAATGAATGCACAAATTTATCAGTTCTTTACTGTATTTTATCTGTAAATCTCATATATAGTTCTGAAAATTAAAACCATTCACAGAATTTCCGAGAAAATGGAACAGCTCGTGTGATAAAGCTGAACAAACTAAATCGAACAATTTGTAGGTTTTCGCGCCAAACTTGTTGAGCTCCTGCAACCTGATCGTGTTGGAAGAACTCTCATACGAGCGTCTTATTTTTGTATAATTAAATAACAATATGGGTTCTGTCACGGATGTCGTAGTAGACCAACGATTAAGGGATATTCAAAGAGAATATCTTGAATTCCTGGAAGATGAGGTGAGATTTTGTCTCGAATCTAGTGTTCATGTTTTGTGTTCTAGTTAAAGTGTGATAAAAGTTTTATGTTAAAAATGACTTTGAAAATGGAAAGAAGGCAATGTATTTCCAATAAATTTGATACAGGCGATATTTTTTAATATTCTTTCTTAAAATACCTGATCATAAAGTTATGTGGTAGGTATTCAATGCCTAGTAGGAGATAGAGCAGCAAGGTACCTAATATGCCACTGAAGTTGACATTTATTTGTATCTCTGAGAAATTTGTTAATGTTTTTGACTCATGTTGTGGTCTAAAGCTGCTAATAGACATGGCAGAAGAGTCATTCATTGTCATCAAAGCAAGTGGCAAAATAGAACAAAACACTTTTATGAATGTGAAGATATGGAATTTTGTAGTTATTCAATAAGTCATGATGTTGAGCTTGAGGATAATGAAGGATTTTTTTATTAAAAATGCCAATATAGTCTCCATGCTCAGGTAGAATCTGATGAATAAATTCTTGATGTAATGTATTCATTTAAGCTTCTGCTACATTATGCTGTTTAAATTTATTTATCAAGTAAACTAATTTTAACTTGATTAGAAAATATTACGAGAGATTGCCACATGTTAGTGATAGTAGAACATTTTGTGTATTAACAATATAGTTTTAGCTGTTTCTTGTCTTTTTTGAGCATGTAATAACAAGTTTTGTTTGTAGAATTTTTATGTGTATTATGCTTTGATTTTGTTTGCAGGAGGACAGTGGTGTCTACACACAGCTGGTGAGGGAGATGATCAATACTGGAGACTGCAGACTGGTTGTAAACATCAATGACCTCCGGAAAAAAAATCCTAAGAGAGTTGCAGGGTGAGTTTGTGCATGAAATAACTTGATAGTTTTTTCATTGTTATTTACATGTCACTAGTTTTAACTTAAGACATGTCACAATAATCAGAAAATATTACAAAATGCTTAAAATATTTGGCAGTATTATTGAAAAACTTTAATGCTGAGCTCTGGTAACACTTTCTAAAAATGTATATACTGACTTTCATGCCAACAAACATAGAAAATAGTGCTTAATAATGCTCTTTACGCAGTGGGTCTGGTGTGACCTTGTATTATTCTTATTGATCAGGGATGCAGCTATCATGTAGTAGTGTGTTGTTCAGAACTTCACAGGTCTCATACTTCACTGTGTTTGCACCACACAGTGCAACTTCACTGTGTTTGCACCACACAGTGCAACTTCACTGTGTTTGCACCACACAGTGCAACTAGTTTTGGCCATATAATACTGCTCCTAATTCTGTCATTTTCATGAGTGTTGAATTTAAATCCTTTCATTGACTCTAAAATGCAGATCATTAGTTTGAGAAGTAATGGTCTTGATTGTGACTGAAGTCTTTGAGTTATCTTTTCTAACCAAATATTTCACTCCTTAACTGTAATTTTCCCAGATTTTTTTTTTAATTTTTGCGGAAAAACGTCAGTAACCAACGAGAGTTGGTTACTGACTGATTAGGTGTTAGCATTGCATCAGGCACAACGAGCTTGCTATTGCATCATTATTGGACATCTGTCAGGTTACTTTAGCAATTTATTTGTCTTTTTAAAATGTAGAGATGGTGTGAGCATATGGTCACACTAGTAGAATTACAGTTAACCCATAACATCCTAGTTGAAAGTTACTATGACATACAAAGATATGATGCTATGTGCTGCACTTAATTTTGTCTATTATATTATAAGGTGTCCTAAAAATATGTACCGACTCCTTAGCTGTCCATTGCTAGGGGGAGAATATGTTTTCTTTTTTACATAAAATGTTCTTAAATTTGTTTTTTTTGTAATTTAACTAATTAGACTGCTATCTATGTTGATAAATACCTAAATAAAAATGAAACATATGAGTAATATCTTGTGAAAGAGTAAGTAAATTTTTTGGGACATCCAGTGAAAGGCTAATTCTGTTCATAAGTTCAATTCTGTTCATAAGTTCATTGTATTTTTATAATTTATCATTTTAAGATCACTCAGAGGATTATTAAAAGAAGTTGAACAACTCAGTGTTTACAAAAGTAGTTGCTTTCCAGATGTACTCATAGTGCTCTAATTTGATCAGTTTTCTAATGTTTGCATAGTGCCTCAATTTCTAATATTATCATGTCTGTTGTAAAAGAGGGACATGTGAGACGAAAAGATAAAACCTTTTGAAGTTGCCTAGCCCAAACTACTTTGGAAATAGAATAGAATAGAATACAATGAGGCTATAGGAACGAACCTTCTGGCCCATTCTTGGGTCAGATAATTACTTCGATAATTATTCGGTTGTTTACCCAAGTCCCATGCCGTATTTCTAGCCGCGTCAACCATGTCGGCAGCGGGATTCGAACCCGGGTCTTTCCGCTCGCAAGCAGATTCGCTCACCAGTCGACCAAGCTGGTGGTGCCCTTAATAAGGCTCTATATGTACGAGCATTGTGCCCTTAGCAAGCTTTTATTCTTATTATATTTTGTTGGCAGGCTGCTGAAGAGTGCATTTGAAGAACTGCCTGCATTCCATCGTGCGCTACGCGAGTTTGTTTCCGCTGTTGATTCTAATTTTGCCAAGAAGCACGAGGAGCTTTTTGTGGGCTTTGAGGGCAGCTTTGGCAGCAAGCACGTGTCTCCCCGCACCCTCTGTGCCAGAAACCTGGGCAACCTCGTCTGTGTCGAGGGCATCGTCACCAAATGTGAGCGCTGCCCTACACTTTTTCATCTCCCTTAAATGTCTCTTCAGCTTCTTTTCCTTATGACTCACTAACTTCTGGGGAAAGGCATCAATGAAGGATTTCAACCTCAGGATGTATTTACACAGCTGGTAAAGTTTTCAGTTTGAATGATCCTCATTTTTGTTCATGAGCTATTATGGAATATTCTAGATATGTTGTATGAGTAATATTAATTTAGCCATCTGTCGCTTAATTTCGTGAATTTTTATTGGCCGTAGCGGCTGTGTTTGACTGAAAGAAGTACTTACTTTATCGTTATGAGCTTAGGTCGTGAATAAAGGCGCATCAGAAGATGACATTCCACTACACGTCAACTACTGCAAATGAGAAGGAATTCTTTACTTGCTATTGAGTTGCAATCCTCGCTCCCGTACGCAAATAGAATGAAATATGGCAACAGGAACGAGCCGTTTGGTCCATTCTTGGGCTGTTACCAAAATCTCATGATTTCTAGCGTAAAGGCATCAATCACGCACACGCACCTCAATATACACAAATATTTCACGTGCGTACACCTTAATCAATTAAAAGCACTGCCGCCACGCAAACATACATACGCTTGCCCAGAGTTAAGAATCATATGGAATTAGTACATTACAGAATTAGGGTTGGAAATTGGAAAGGAAGCTGTTTGGAGACCAATTCTTTGATATTTTGATAGTTTAGTTCAGAGTTCATTATTATATACGGCTTAAGAGGCCGCTGCCCCACCAATGTTACATGAGCATATACTTTCAATACTGTAAATACTTGTACGAGGGTGTTATTTGATGCTTATTTTATTCCTTTAGTACTATTTGTGCATGAAGAGAATACAAATTTGCATTCCTATTACCACTATTTGTTACCTATTTGAGTTTTCCTACTCAGGGGTAAGATTCTTTGAATATTTTGATAGCTTCAAGTTCATACTCATCAGTTGGTCCTTGATGTTAGATTTGTTAAGAATATTTTAAAAATATACATCATATGGGCTTAAACTTTTTTAAGCTTGCTAGCTTCTTAAGCGTTCATCCGAGTTAACTTATTTTTCAATGTACGATTTAATTTTATAAGCTACTTTAATTATCGATTTCTAATAAACGACTGATTTTTATCTGGGATTGTTATCTAGTGTTACTACACCTGAAATAAATAGGGTCTCAACATCTAATAACTCTCATCATGGTGTATTGTGTCCAGGCTCACTAGTACGACCTAAGGTGGTACGCTCTGTACACTACTGTCCTGCCACCAAGAAGACGCTCGAGCGCCGCTACACCGACCTCACATCGTACGAAGCATTCCCTTCCTCTGCCCTCTACCCAACTAAAGACGAAGATGGTGAGTTCTTTTTCACGTGGGATATTAGTAGTCGCATAGATGTGTAGAGCGGTAAGAAACTTCATATTTTAGATGATGAAGATCGTCAGTTGTTGTTGATTTCCTTGACCATAATACATTACACTTTTGCTGGTGTCTTTGTTTCCTTACTTCTGTGTGTTTTTCATTACGTTTCAAGTCAATACACTAGACTATAAATCAAAATTTTCACATGCAGAAGAGAGAAGTGATGTTCTTTCTTGTTTAGTATAAGTGATATGAGGCTACAACATGTGAATAAGAATATACAGTGTTGTTTCAGTACTTGTGAACAGATAGTGATAATGCATAGTATGGGTGTACATTTGTAAACAGCTGCGCATAATTCTGGAAAAGGTACCAGAAACGCTGTTGAAGAATTCACACATTGCTCACATGTTGACATCTAAAACGGAACTTTGATTTCTTACTATCGTGAACTTTGATTTCTTACTATCGTGAACTTTGATTTCATGCTATCGTGAACTTTGATTTCTTGCTATCGTGAACTTTGATTTCTTGCTATCGTGAACTTTGATTTCTTGCTATCGTGAACTTTGATTTCTTGCTATCGTGAACTTTGATTTCTTGCTATCGTGAACTTTGATTTCTTACTATCGTGAACTTTGATTTCTTGCTATCGTGAACTTTGATTTCTTGCTATCGTGAACTTTGATTTCTTGCTACCGTGAACTTTGATTTCTTGCTATCGTGAACTTTGATTTCTTGCTATCGTGAACTTTGATTTCTTGCTATCGTATTTGGTCGAAAAATTCCTTTTTGTTAAGCAATTCATGCTACTGACAGGCAACTTGCTGGAGACTGAGTACGGCCTGTGTACGTACAAGGACCACCAGGGCATCACCATCCAGGAGATGCCAGAAAAGTCTCCGGCCGGTCAGTTACCACGCTCCATTGACGTCGTGCTCGATAACGACCTGGTCGACCGCTGCAAGCCTGGAGACCGTATTCAGGTCTGATGCGAATGTAGCATTTTCAGTTAGAATAGAATAGAATGAGGCTATAGGAACGAGCCTTCGGGCCCATTCTTGGGTCGGATAATTACTTCGATAATTATTCGGTTGTTTACCCAAGTCCGATGCCGTATTTCTAGCCGCCTCAACCATGTCGGCAGCGGGATTCGAACCCGGGTCTTTCCGCTCGCAAGCAGATTCGCTCACCAGTCGACCAAGCTGGTGATCCAGCCGACCAAGCTGGTGATCCAGCCGACCAAGCTGGTGATCCAGTCGACCAAGCTGGTGTTCAAGGTACATGAAGCGTATCTGCTTACTACAAAGACGCTATATTGAGGTCGAAAATCAGGAGGGAAGGCGGTTATGAGAAGATTCTTCTGTAAGGGGAGACGCATGCAATAGTGGCCAGGTATTTAACATTTGTATTCATGTAGTGTTCTCCTGTGTTCTTAGATTGTGGGCATCTACCGATGTCTGCCAAACAAACAAGGGGGCTTCACGAGCGGCACCTTTCGCACCATCCTCCTAGCAAACAACGTGCTGCTCATGAACAAGGAACTCTCCCCCAATATCGGCCTCGATGATGTCAACAAATGCAAGAAATTCTCCAAGGTACCGCTCTGTTGGAGCTCTGCGCGTCTCTAGCTTGCCACTGGTCATTCCCTGAATTTATTGAATGTTCAAAAGTGCATAACATCCTTGCAGATTCCTATGAACATATCTGTA
This sequence comes from Trinorchestia longiramus, assembly GCA_006783055.1. Classification (NCBI taxonomy): domain Eukaryota; kingdom Metazoa; phylum Arthropoda; class Malacostraca; order Amphipoda; family Talitridae; genus Trinorchestia; species Trinorchestia longiramus. The sequence goes on along the minus strand of VCRD01000045.1, from coordinate 353,100 downwards.
CTTCTATTTGTTTGCTTCGTTTGTGTTTTGTTCATATGTTTTGTTGCGCATTTTTACTCAGTTGTTGCTCAACCGATTATTTTAACGTCTCTGGTGTGGTATTCGCATTCTGTCAAATGAATGCCTCGTATGTTCACATGTATTGTTTCTTGATTGCTTTGTTGTCATTGGACGGCAGGCAGAAGACGTGTTTGAGCTCCTGGCCAAGTCGCTGGCGCCCAGCATCCACGGTCATGAATACATCAAGAAAGCGCTGCTGTGCATGCTGCTCGGTGGAGTAGAAAAGCATCTCCCCAACGGCACCAGGCTCAGGGGGTGAGGATTGTTGTATAGTCAATATTGCATCTCAGACGAAGCTTCGATTGTGATTTCAAAGATCTCGTTATTTTGATCAGCATCGAATTCTCCTGTACTGGAAAAGGCTGCCGTTAGGTTTGACTGCTGTGAATACTGTTGACTAAGATGATTTAGGGTTTAAGAAACCGGTATATATAATGGAGTGTCTATTATCACTGATTTGGTTTGAGGCATGTGGCTCATTAAGTGTGCCGTGGTTACCAAGGTTCTACAAAACTTTTGGTTCATCGCTTCTGTCGAAACTGTATTAAAACTCTGAAAGTGAAAGAAATGAGAATGTTCCTTAGAACTTCCCTCAAAAATAGCTTTCTGAATGATCATGGAGAAAAAATTTATTAGTCTAGGCCGGTATTTTACAGGTAGTATGAATGATGTTATCTCTCTTCGTGTATTCCCGAAATGAACAATACCGAAGTCCATTGTTCATATTTCTTTTCGTTTGAAAAAAATGAAAAATTTGCTTTCAGATGTTTCATATAGACGTCAACTTCATGTTAATACTCGGACACGACTTCCGTGTGCCTTTCACATTTCCAAGTGATTCTCTCCACATTCTATTTTCAGCAACCACTGAATTGTTCACAATGCCTCATTCTCAGAGACATCAACATTCTACTGATCGGAGACCCGAGTGTGGCAAAGTCGCAGCTGCTGCGTTACGTGCTGCACACAGCGCCCCGAGCTCTCAATACTACAGGACGAGGCAGCTCAGGGGTCGGTCTTACGGCTGCTGTCACCACAGACCAGGAGACTGGAGAGAGGAGGTGACTGCTTCTCTCACGCTCTTGGTTGTCGTGATGGTGGCATGTTACAGAGTAGAATATGGCAACAGGAACGTGCCGGTTGGTCAATTCTTGGGTGGCTGTTCAAGTCTTAAGTTAAGGCATCAATCGCGCACAAGCACCTCAGTCACGCGCATGCACCACGAGTAAAGAACGATAGAAGGAAGGGTTATCAGTTTTACCCGCAGTAATGAACTTTTATGTAATAATTACTTGTCTCTTGGTGCACAATAAATATACGATTCACAACACAATTATTCCTTGGCTTGCGAGACATAAATATTACATGACTTTCGCTGCATAACCATAGTATGACTCGTGATGTATATTTATTACATGACTCACAGTACGCAGAAAATACATGACTCATTAAACATGCTATGTGACACGTGTTACACAGTAATTTGACTCGTATACACAAATTATATGACACTTTGTTTGAACCAAATTGACAAGTGTATGAATAGTGGCAATTTAGCCCAATGGTTGGATTGGATATTTTACCCCTCGTTCAGTGTCTGCTTCAAATCTTCATAAATGCTTTCAAGATTGATGCCAGTTTTCTAACTAAGGTGGTAACAAAGTGAAAGTTTTCTCATGAACTGAAGACGGTTTCGGCTGGGGAGATTAGGTTTCACATTGTGCTATGTTCACCTTATTTCACTTCTTCATTAAATAACGTGTGTCAGTGCATACTTATGTAATTTTACGAGTAGGTGTCTTTGCCTAGCTGATAAATTTGGTATCTGAAAAACTGTTTAATATTACTGTCATGATGTTGATCAAATTTTATGAAACTACTCGTTAGAAAAAATACATTTAACTATAGCCGTGTCTTAAAAGATGTATTTAACTCTAGCCGTGTCTTAAAAGATGTATTTAACTCTAGCCGTGTCTTAAAAGATGTATTTAATGGCATAAACTCCGCCTTGTCTCCCAGGCTAGAGGCAGGAGCGATGGTGTTGGGAGACCGAGGTATTGTGTGCATTGATGAGTTCGACAAGATGAGCGACATGGACAGGACCGCTATTCACGAGGTAGGTCATGCCTTGTTCTCAGTCTCTTAACTGGCTTCAATCACTTGGTTAGTTGTTGTTAGTCTGCCGGCTAAAAATGAGGGAAGAAAAGTATTTATCTTTTTAAGGTTTTTTGGGCGTTATTTTTCGCTAATGGTTTTGTATAAAAAATCAGGCGTAATGTATGTACCCATAAGTAAGGTACCTTTTTAAAACTATTATAGCTATAAAACTATAGATGGTAAAGACATTTGGTTAATTCAGAATGAATGAGGAGATTTTCAAAGTTTTCTACCAGCGTATCAAGTCTACCGATAATTACGACATATTGCCCAAAAAAATCGTAAAATCCATCCTCCAAAATGAATCGCTACGCAATGGAACAACGAACAAAAATAGTGGAACTTTACTTCCAATGTAATTATTCGGTTACTACTGTTCAGAGGAATTACAGGAATATTGATGGTATTGAAAGAAGTCCTTTGAAGAAGTGCATAAAAAACTGGTATTGAAATTTAGAAAAACTGCGACACCAACAGACAGGCGACTTTGTGGCAGGCCACGGACCATACGAACTGTTGCTTCAATTCAGCTTGTTGCAATGAGTGTTGCTGATCGGCCAAAAACGTTAATTAGGAGACGTTCAATTCAACTGAGAATGTCACGTACCTCTCTGCAACGTATTTTGGTAAAAGACCTAAAGTATCATCCATATAAAATTCAATTAACTCAAAGAACTCCATCCTACGGACTACCAAAAGCGTTTAGATTTTGCGAATAAATTTCTGCATCTTGCAGAAAATGAATTTTGTAAAGAATTTAATAATGACTGACGAGGCACATTTTCATATCAATGGCGTTGTTAATAAGCAAAATTGTAGATTCTGTGCTTCAGAAAATCCAAAAGAAATTCATGAACGTCCACTTCATTCAGCTAAAGTAACAGTATGGTGTGGCATCACGTTTTCGAGGATCATTGGAGCATATTTTTTTGAAGATGCTTATGGTGATGCAATTTGTGTTAATGGAAACCTGTATGGACATGATTCAAGAATATTTGAGACCTGAAATTGGAGATAATAACACAGAGATTACATTTTTACAACAAGATGGAGCTACAGCGCACACAGCAAAAAAAAACAATGCAAATGTTAAAAGCAATTTTTCCCAACAGAATAATTTCTCGTTTTGGTGATATATCGTGGCTGCTTTGATCTCCAGATCTAAGTGCTCCTGATTTCTTTCTCTGGGGATACTTAAAGGAAAATGTTTACATTGAAATGAATGATACTTTACAGCAATTTAAACTAAACATCATTGAAAAGATCAACATTTCACCAGAGACATTAAGGAAAGTAATGAACAGCGCCGTTGAAAGAGCACGCCATTATTTGACTAATAATAGAGGTTATTTAAACGATATTGTATGCCTTAGTTAAACGTATTTTATTGTTTCATATATGAATTTATATTAAACTTTGAAATTTCTTTCATCCTGAATTAACCAAATCTCTTTACCATTTTTAGTTTTATAGGTATAATAATTTTAAAAAGGTACCTTACTTATGGGCCACCCTGCATGTACATAGAAAAATAATTTCTTTCACTTTTGTTGAAGAAGTGTGTCATCTCTGCATATGTCTCGTTAATATTTATTTCTTTCGTTTATTACAACATTGTATGAAGAATTGTGATGGTAATTGTCTGTGTTTCAGGTACTCTTTAGAACTGTGAAGGAAATTGTTTCTTCATTGTATTATTTCAGATTACTGTGGTTCTGCCGAGTATTTTCATGAGTTGAAACTGTAACAGAACTAGTTAATGAAATTAATATTATTAATAAAGTTTTTAAAAGTTGATTTAGAATCAGCCTTTTGATAGAAATCTGCCCTAATATTTTATGAATTCTTTGAGTACTTCATTAAATACATTTGTCGGAAAGGTCTGAATACATCACTGCCGGGTGTTCGAAATTGTACGAGAAGTTGTCAGTAGTTCACTTTGCGCAGGTGATGGAGCAGGGCCGAGTGACCATCTCAAAGGCAGGTATCCATGCTAGTCTGAACGCTCGCTGCTCCGTGCTGGCTGCAGCCAACCCCGTCTACGGCCGCTACGACTCCTACAAAACTCCCATGGAGAACATCGGTCTGCAGGACTCACTGCTGTCGCGTTTTGATTGTCTCTTCATCATGTTGGACACTGCAGAGGCTGCCAGTGACAGGATGATAGCTGACCACGTCGTTAGGATGCATCGCTACAGGTCAGAAGCATCACTGCTTTCAACGTACTGAGTGGGAGAGCGTAGTGTCAGGCATCATTGAGGTTAAGTTATGCATTATTAAGGCCAAGTAATGCATTATTTAGGTTGTGATGCACCAATGATGTTAGGTGATGCATTATTGAGGCGTACAGTTAGCCTATTTTGCAAGTGTTACGTGAGTCATGGTTTTTCGTGGTTCAGTAATCTATTCAAAAATCAAGATTTACAATATAGGAGAGCTGAGAAGTATTCTCTGTGGATCATTTTTTATGTAATGTACTTGCCTCACTGTGTTCCGAGGTCTTTGACAATCGTTTCTTCAAAGCCTTTTTCGAGGTACGTTTCTGGCAAAGAATAGCTTCGGTGAAATGCAAGTGGAAAACTAAGCACATATTCATGTCCTTCATCCTACGTTTCACTTTAACAGTGTAAACATGTTTGCTCATGTCACAAAGTTAAATATCTGGCACATGAAGCCAAATAAATATCTTACACATGTAGTCAAATATGTGGCACATGAAATCAAAAATCTGGCTCATGGAGTTACATTATTAAGAGAAAGTACTCAATTCCATTTATTGTTACTAACAATAGTGAGTTTTTTTTATGAAAATGTTATTGTTTTCATGATAGATCTAATGTGTATTTTAGAATTTTGATGATGCAGTTGACTCCTTGATACTCATCTTTGTCAATTAGCAAACCTCCACGGCACTGATCTCAGCAGTCTTCATTGGCATAGGATCGCTGAAGTATTTTTAATGTTAGTAGGCTTTCTATTTCGCCCTCGAATGGGTGGCTCCATATCGTGTCAATTATTTCTAGTCTGTATAAACTCAAAATCAAGTCCTTGCTGAAATTCCCAAGGGCAGTCAATCACTAAGTTGGGTCGAATAATTTTTTAGTTGAATATATTCTAGCAGCTCTACCACGCATATTCCGCTGAGTGGAATTTACCTATGTATCTTTCCTCATGTATGTCTAATGGAGAATTCGCGTCTGTTTGCTCAGAGGCCCCACGGAGCAGGAGGGAGAAGCCTTGGCACTGGGGCTTGGCATTGATTTGTTGTCAACAGAAGACCCGACCAGCAGTGACCAAGCTGATGAAAACCAGGAGACTCCCATCTATGAGAAATATGATGCCCTTCTTCATGGATCTTCGCGTGCCGCTACGTGAGTTCTACGTACACTTTTTATGCAATGTGGTATTGTCTTTTAAAAAGGTGCACGTTTATGTTCGTCATTCATAGTCGTGCGTAAAATTGAAAAGTTTGCGTTGATAGTTATTGAAGACTAGGTTCAAGAAGAGTACCCAGAGGCTAATTTGAGTAGGGTGATACAAGGACGAACAGTTTGAGGCTTTTTATTGAAATAATTTAAAACGAATGTTCAACATAATTTCAAGTAGAATTGCTGTGAAGGAAATGCCATGTAGTTCCATCACTTATCTCGATGAGGTGATGCGTCTTGAGATGAGTGTATCTATGAGCTGTAAGGATAAGGTGTCAGCATGCTGGTAGTGCGTGTTGTCATCTCCACAGCATGAGCACTTGGTGTGTCCTGAGGTATGTGTAGCAAATCATAACGGCACCACTGTATGTTGTAGGTCTCTGCTGTGGTTGTAGGTGTTCAAAATTATCTCGTTATTCCCCTATTTTTTCGTCGGTGGCAGGAGTTTGGGTAGTGTTCGACCACTTCCACGAGTGCCATTGTTTGTGATTATTCTTCCTCATTTTATCTTGTCTTCAAATGATGCTCGCCCAGCCTGACGCTAAAACATCACTGCTTTATGTTCTGACTTGAATTTAATCTACACTGAATATTATTTCTGGTGATTGTCTCATTGCACTGAAATGTTGGCCAATATAGTTGTAATAATGATAGAAGTAATGTTCGTAATAATTGATTCAAACAACGTATTTAAGTATGATTGAAAATCACGTTTTGGAACTAGTTCACTATGTTTCTAAGCTGCCCAGTATCTAGCATGAAGATTAGAACTAAATGATCACCTTAAGTAACGGGTCTCCCACTCGAAAATGGTAAAAGAGTAAGTGTGTTGGCCAGTGTTTCCGTAGTTTTGTCACTCATCCAAGTTGTCTATGTCGCCCCCGAGCCTTTGGGAGAAGTATTGACGCTATTTTTATTGTGGTGTGTTGCTTATTGCTTCGGTCATCTGTATCCAGCCACGCGCGCTGTACTCTTAAATTCAACATTTCATATATGCATTTCATTTAATTTCAAGTAACTTTGTGTGTGTTAGTATAATAAATGTAAAATAATTTCCCATGTGTTACGTTAGTTAACCAACGACTGGGCTTTAAATGCTTTCGTTGATATTTGTAATGGAACTTATACGCCCTGTAGTTACGTGTCGTTCCTTCCAGGGATAAAATCATCAGCCTGCCGTTCATGCGCAAGTACATTCACCTGGCCAAAGCAATCAAGCCTGTGCTCACCAAGAAAGCGTCTGAAGCCATCGCTGAGGAGTACTCACGACTTAGATCTCAGGACTCGGAGCACACTGATATGGCCAGGGTTAGTTCATATTTCTTATTGCTTCTTCCCATTGGTAAGCTCAAATTCCTTATTGCCTCTTCTCCTTAGTATCTATTATTCCTTATTGCACGTTCACCTCAGTAAGCTAATGTTTCTTTTTGCCCCTTCACCTCAGTAAGTTCGTATTCCATATTGCCCGTTCACCTTAGTAAACTCATTCCTTATTGCACGTTCTCCTCAGTCAGCTGTTTCTTTTTGCCCCTTCACCTCAGTAAATTCGTATTCCATATTGCCCGTTCACCTTAGTAAACTCATATTCCTTATTGCCCGTTCTCCTCAGGCATTCTGGATTTGTTTCGGCTTTCGTATTAGTTCTCTAGATGTTATTATAGTCAAGGAGCCTGAACAGTCATGGGAATTGTCACAGATTTTGAAACTCGTTGTAGCACAGTAGAGCCTGCTTGCTGCTATGCATTCTAAATTGATGACAAAAAAGAAGGAAGCATCGAAGACAAGCCCTTGCCAATACCTAATTGTTTTGAAGCGTGATATTTTGTGCGTTTTGTCCAATTAAGTTTTATTTCCTGAAAGGTCATTCTTCAAAAATTGTTGTGTTGTTTCATAAATTTGACTCCAGTTTCTAGATGGGACTACTTCTAAATTCTACGATATATTTCTATGCTATGCTATTCATTTCTGTTTCGCCGAGTCGTTGACAATTGAACTTGTTACCGCTGGATGTTCAGCTAAAATTTTAGAATTCGTTGAATCCTCAGCCTGCAATAACTAAGAATTTAGAGATATGCGCTCAGAGAGGTAACTTGAAGTGGTTTTTGTGTGTGTGTGCAGACGCAGCCTGTGACTGCTCGAGCACTGGAAACACTGATCCGTCTGTCTACGGCACACGCCAAGGCCCGTCTTTCTGTCAAGGTCCAGGAGCAGGATGCTTTGGCTGCTATTGAGATGGTTCAGTACGCCTACTTCAAGAAGGTGCGTTCTTTACTAACTTTGTGTAGCTGCTTTTGAGAAGATGATTGATCTTTGTTATTAGTGTGGAACTCTGCGTTAGTCGCTGACTCAGAAGAGAAATTTCATCGGTGGTGAATGACTTGGGGAAAAGTATAATAATAGGATAGTAGAGGTAGTGTACGGGAGAAGTGATGAGGTGGTCTAGGAAGTGGGTGGCTGTAAGGAGAAAAATATGAGGTTACGTGGTTAGATGATGATTCAAGTAAGAAGTATAGAGTACTTACTGATAGTTTTTACAGTTGTGTGTACAAAAATGTAGGTGGAAGTGGAACGTACGTAAAGTGGAAAAGAGGTATAGGAGAGTAGGGTTCCCGACCTGAACGCAGAAAGTTATTCATATATGAGTGTGCCAC
>VCRD01000045.1:310477-343422 GCA_006783055.1 Trinorchestia longiramus | reverse complement strand
CTACGCGCGCTGTACTCTTAAATTCACCACTTTATATATGCATTTCATTTAGTTTCAAGTAACTTTGTGTTTGTTAGTATAATAAATGTAAAATAATTTCCCATGTGTTAGGTTAGTTAACCAACGACTGGGCTTTAAATGCTTTCGTTGATATTTGTAATGGAACTTGTACGCCATGTAGTTACGTGTCGTTCCTTCCAGGGATAAAATCATCAGCCTGCCGTTCATGCGCAAGTACATTCATCTGGCCAAAGCAATCAAGCCTGTGCTCACCAAGAAAGCGTCTGAAGCCATCGCTGAGGAGTACTCACGACTTAGATCTCAGGACTCGGAGCACACTGATATGGCCAGGGTTAGTTCATGTTTCTTATTGCTTCTTCCCATTGGTAAGCTCAAATTCCTTATTGCCTCTTCTCTTAAGTATCTATTATTCCTTATTTCCTCTTCTCCTTAGGATCTATTATTCCTTATTGCACGTTCACCACAGTAAGCTAATGTTTCTTTTTGCCCGTTCACCTCAGTAAGTTCATATTCTTTATTGCCCGTTCACCTCAGGCATTCTGGATTTGTTTCGGCTTCCGTATTAGTTGTCTAGATGTTAGAGTCAAGGAGCCTGAACAGTCATGGGAGTTGTCTCAGAATTTGAAACTCGTTGTAGCACAGTGGAGCCTGCTTGCTGTTATGCACTGTAAATTGATGACAAAAAAGAAGGAAGCATCGAAGACTAGCCCTTACCAATACCTAATTGTTTTGAAGCGTGATATTTTGTGCGTTTTGTCTAATTACGTTTTATTTCCTGAAAGGTTATTTTTCAAAAATTGTTGTATTGTTTCATAAATTTGACTCCAGTTTCCAGATGGGACAACTTCTAAATTCTACGACATATTTCTATACTGTGCTATTTATTTCTGTTTCGCTGAGTCGTTGACAATTGAACTTGTTACCGCTGGATGTTCAGCTAAAATTTTGGAATTCGTTGAATCCTCAGCCTGCAATAACTAAGAATTTAGAGATATGCGCTCAGAGAGGTAACTTGAAGTGGTTTTTGTGTGTGTGTGTGCAGACGCAGCCAGTGACTGCTCGAGCACTGGAAACACTGATTCGTCTGTCTACGGCACACGCCAAGGCCCGTCTTTCTGTCAAGGTGCAGGAGCAGGATGCTTTGGCTGCTATTGAAATGGTTCAGTACGCCTACTTCAAGAAGGTGCGTTCTTTACTAACTTTGTGTAGCTGCTTTTGAGAAGATGATTGATCTTTGTTATTAGTGCGGAACTCTGCGTTAGTCGCCGACTCAGAAGAGAAATTTCATCGGTGGTGAATGACTTGGGGAAAAGTATAATAATAGGATAGTAGAGGCAGTGTACGGGAGAAGTGATGAGGTGGTCTAGGAAGTGGGTGGCTGTAAGGAGAAAAATATGAGGTTACGTCGTTAGACGATGATTCAAGTAAGAAGTATAGAGTACTTACTGATAGTGTTTACAGTTGTGAGTACAAATATGTAGGTGGGAGTGGAATGTAAAGTGGAAAAGAGGTAGAGGAGAGTAGGGTTCCCGACCTGAACGCAGAAAATTATCCATATATGAGTGTGGCACTTAGAAGAAAAATTTTGTTGTCAATGAGCTGCTGGAGAACTACGATTGGAGTGACACTGTTTGATAGCAAGAAATAGGGATTTTTCAGGAAAGTAGTGAGCGTTGTCTCATAAAATGAAGGGTAGATGATTAAAGTAGCTTGAGGACGACGAAAACGTGAATTAACAGTGTTTGGGTCATTAAGTGGTGAATTCAATAGTGCTAAAATTAAACTGATGTTTGTATGAGTGTGAGTGAAGTGAGGGGCCTGAGTTAGAGAAGTTTCCTTTGAGAACGTAGGAGTGAGAGCTAAAGACAGTCTTCTCTGTCTTGAGAAGTAAAGGGACTACCACACAGTGAAGTAGTGGGGATAAACTAGTCAATCCTGATGTTATACTGGTAATGCGTAAGGGTTAAGAGTCCTGAATAGCCAGCGGTTCTGCAAATGTTCAGAATTTTCCAACCGACGGTGTGAAGTTTGCACCATTGCTTCGAAGTACGTCATTGATATACAAATGTATCGTTCCTTATGCCTGTATGATTTTATATCATTCATTCAGCAGTCGTTACTCTTCGTACGTGCGTGTTGAGTTGAAACCTAGAGGAAAACAGATTGTAGTTGTTGGGTTGTAATTGAAACTAGAAAGTTTGAGTCTCTCACGATGATAAGCTCAATTCAAAAGAGAAGCTATGTTTAACTTGTTATTAGTATATTTCTCGCAGCCTATTTACCAGGAGTTACAACTATTCTACTTCATGAGTTGGATATGTTAATATTCATGAGTAAAATACAATCAGAAGAGATTTTTTGAGTTGCCAAATATCGGATGGATTATTTAGTTATCATTTTTCCTTGACTGTAGGTGGTACAAAAGAAGAGCAAGACGGCCACTAAAGCCAGCACGGACAGTGCTGATGAGGCTACAGATGACGAGGAAGCAGAGGCTCCTGCAGCACCAAAGCGGAAACGCAAGTCAGGAGAGGAGGTGGTGCCTCAGCCTAGCAAAAAACCCAAGACTGCAGCGACTCCTAGTCGAGGTGAGTCTTTACGTCTGCCTATGCGATACTGGAGTGTTACGACTGGTTCAAACTGTGTCTTGTAGTACTGGATTATCATTATATTTGTGTTAATTAACATATCGTTTGCGTTTCTCACTCATGTGCAAAGGTTGCACATTAGGGAGCAGTGAATGAAAGAGATTCTATGCAGTGGTTGAAAAATTTCTCGGAGTCGTAAATGATTTGATGAGGACAAACAGTGAAGACTGAACTGCTCCAGCTTGATCCTACCGAAAGAAAGTTGTTCGCTCCTTGTACATACCGCCTGCTTTCTTCAGGGTTTTTTGTCCTAATCACGACTACATCTCCCAGACCTTACTCTGTGTTATCTTTAATCGTTAGTAGAGTGAAGTGTAAAAGCCAGTGCCACCTCACCATCAAATTCTTTTTCTCTCTCATCCTCATTGTTTTTGAAAGACCTTGCTGGCTCACCACGAAATTGATAATAATGGTAATAGAAAGGTATCGGAAAACATGTAATTAGTTGTAAATGAGTATTAGTTCATCGAAAATGACTGGAAGAACAATACAATGTTTTTTCTGAAGTTTTCGCTGGTATTAAAAAAATTAAGTTTTTATGGAAACTATGGTCCTTTTAAACTTAGGTAAGTCATGAGTAATTTCGATCTCTATGAAATATTTGTATTCATGAATAATTAAATGCTTCGATAATTTATATTTGTTGTATGCATGACAATTGTCACCTCTGAGGAATACACAACCGTTTTTGAGCTTCAGAAGTTGTCCACGACCATTTTTATCTGGTCTTCTTCAAAAGTTGTTACTTTTCAAGGCATTTTATAGGGAACGAAGAAAATAAAAACGCTTCGTGCAAAGTCAGTTAAAGACAGTCGATCAGGTCCAGTTGGTCAACCAAAGTTCAGTGTTTTTCTTGTCTATTTTTTACTTAATGTAGCCTTGTGTGATCAAGCACAACGTTTCTTCTGTTGACAGCTGGTCTCCATTGAGTGTCTGACGGAAGTGTAAAATCTCGAGATCGATAATACAGTTTGATCTCACCATACACACAGCCAAACTTTTCCTACATAAATTATAGTTTCAATTATGATGCACGCTTATTCTCTTCAGGTGTTAATAAACCCAGTGAGTGTTTTCCCTAAACTACTGATATTAGTTTATGTTGAAATAATTGTAGTGTAAAATCCCTTACAATGAACGGAAATGACTATATTTCAATAGTATGCCACTGCCTCTAAAAAGACGAACAATACTGACTGACTTCAGTCATGAGTTTTAGTCGAATTATCTGTGTTTTGTTACTACACAAGAGGTACTGAAGGGCTTCAAGTCTGTAGAAATATGTGCGTCATTGTTACAGGAATTGAAAGTTAACGGAAACGAGAACTTCACTTACTCTTGCCTGTATGTTTGTTTCTTATGAAGCCATAGTTGGCTTTTAATTCCAGCCACTCCGTGTCGTATATTCTGATGCCAAACTTGCACCAGGAAGTTAACATTGTAATTTTTTCCCTTGCAGGAGATGATGCATCAGCTGATGTTTCTTCGCCCCGTGTCCGTTCGAAGGAACCGCCTACAGTCGCCGTGGTAAGGAAGGAGATCAGTAAAGAGAGACTTGCCACTTTCCGTGCCTCTATGAGCAAAATGTTCATGGAAAGCTACTCTCAAACTATGACCATGGACAAATTACGCGAGTATGTCAGACAGAAACACACTGCGGAGCCCTTCACAGAAGATGAGATTGAAGCTGCTGTGCAGCGCATGACGGACGACAATCAAATCATGGTTTCCGATGGCATGGTCTTCTTGATCTAAAACACAGGTTATTCGCCGCTGTGCTGAGCTGTCTCGTTATTTCCTTGTGTGCGTATCACGAGACTTAGAAATGCGTCTTGTGAACCTGGAAAATATTTTTATAAATAAATAGTTCGTGCTTATTTTCTTGTAGCGATGTACTTTATATTTTGTACGCTTTTTATTCTTATCGTATATGCTATTTTTGTTTCATAAATGTGACAACTGGAAAAAGATATATGTATGTGTAGCAATATATCTTTCTATGGTCGTTAGTTCGAAATCCAATTGATAGTTCGTTAAATGGGGGCATATGACTCATTTCAGTTCCTGTATTGGAAGATTGTGCTCCTCTAAGATGGTGAGCGTGTTGAAATCGGTATTCACGCATTAATTTTCACTCAGGAGCCAAGTTTTCATAAGTCATCCATGCACAGATATGTTTGAGGCTTGTGTTGACTGAGTGTTATTGGATACTACCTCTCCTTTACGTTCTATTCAAAAAATAGAACGTAGACTCCGTCAAATTGGTGACTCGTGAGCCCTGTGAATTCAAGTAACCTTTGGTGACACAATGCTCGCGATTTCTATGTTCAGAACATCAATTCATTGTTTATTTACGACTAATTCAATGACATGATGGCGAAAACTTGATGAACACTGGTAATCAAGAGAAAGTTTATTACGAATCAATATTATTGGGTAACAATTCCAGCGTAAACTTGTACATTGACTCAATTATATCATCAAAGCGGTATTAATAACACGGCTTTGTGTTCTCGTATTTTTTATTACAAGTTATTCCTGTTTCATTTATGGGGGTTTTCATATCCTTCGCTTGGTATTTTCTAGAATTAGGAATCGGTAGCTTCTGAATTCTGTTCTAACATGAGATTAATAAAAGTTGCTGATTTTGTATTTAACTTCAACTACGTTAGAATATGAACTTGGAGTTACAAGTACTTGTGTCGCTCGCAGATTTGGTCTAAGTTGTCATGCTGCTTTCCGATAAAAGATTTGGTGTCTGTACCAACACAACGCCACTTAATTTCATCCAAGTGTACAAAAAGTGTTATTCTCGAAATTCAACTATTTATTGCATCTCATTTCAGTCCTTGGCATATCGACCATTCCATAGTGGCATTATTTCTTTAGTAGTTCCTGAACTTTATCCTACCTCAACGAGCTGTTGTATAAATATGTACAGTATTTGATTCTATCTAGAGTGCCGATGACGCGTTTTCATAATTATAAGATTTCTGCCGAAGTTTTACCTTAGTGTAACTTCCCGAATATTTCCCGACCTTCATTTAGATATAAACTAAGAATTAAAATCACTGATGCGTATTAATACAATGTTGCTTGCTTTTGTAGTCAAATGCATGTAAAAATATTCACTGCCTCCTGTAAGAAGCATTCTTGCTTTGGCAGTATTTTTATAGTTATAACAATTGCGCACTACTGGTAACAATTGGAAAATTGTTTATATTTCTTCGTTACCTTCTTTTGAATTGTGATTTGGCTAGCACGCTCCTGAAATTGTTGAAAAACCAACAGAATTTTTGTATACGGTAATACTCGCATACCACGCCCAAGGAAGAAAATTTTTTTATTTCTAATCGAGAATGTAGTAGAGTTCCATTGGATTTTCAATTCTAATAATTTAAAGTTGTAATGTTCTATGCAACTATTCTCGTCTAAGTATGTGCGTTTTGATGAGCTTCATAAAAATCTAGTCTCACTTCGAGCATCCTACGTCGTAGCAAGCTGGACTTGTTTCTCGTCCTCCGATGATAAGGTAGAAATTGGCCAAGACGGTTAAAGGAATTGAATCCGAGTCTTGCATCGCAAAGAGTGATGCACAACACTGGATCACTGTAGCAATCAACATTTCCTTCAAATTGTTTTGTTACTGCTTCTGAATGCTTGAACACTTGACTTAGATCGAGGGCCAGCGTTTGGCTGGGGCCTTTGTAACATTGGCTCAGCACGCTGTTAAGCGGACACGGCTGGTTTGAAAAAAATCGATGGTGTTATAAAATAGGCCGGATAAATCCTTTTTTCTTTTTTTGCCATTGATATTGATAAGCTATTTAAAAAAACGATTTAAGTTCTGCCCCTTTTTAAATGAAATTTTCATTATTTCATTCAAAGCATTTCAGACTACTCTAATCATTTGCCGTATGAATCAGTTTATGGTGAATTATACATGTTACTACCGAGTTATAGTTTATAAAAGATCAAAGATATCTTAGTATTTGACGCCATGCATTAAATCTATATGCCTATTAGGTATCTCGCGTGCGAAAAGTTACACTATTTATGATTAAACTTCATATCCGGGCATGGATACATAACAAAACAAACAAAAACAATCTTTATTTCCAATCGAGTACACAGTACATAGACATTAGTACATTGGTTTTTCAAATTCTTAAGGTTAACATTCTAAGACTAAGGGTGATGGTGAGCTCCATGCGACGATCCCGGGAGGTTGATGGGCGTCTTCATGGGCTTGAGTGCTTAGCGGGTTGAGTGCACGGCGCGGCGTACGAGAAACTCGTGTCCATGGCCGGGTTCGAACCCGCGGTCTTTCTACATGAAGCAGAGACCCGATACAGAACACGGACCGCAGACCACTCGACCACGGTGGCTGCCGTGAGATAATATATAGATAAGAAACTACTTCCACCTTTTTCAAAAAACTTTTTATAAGACATTATAAATGATATAAAGTTTATCATACAGGAGCTCATACTTATGTTCATTAAAAAAATCTTTTTTCCTTTGATCTGTAGTATTATCAAAATTTATCAAACAAAATCCGTCTCGGTACTCTACAAGTTGTACGTATAGTGAGGAATGCCTTCGCTCGGACGCGTGTTTGACAACTAGACTGGGTCGTGATACTGGACAGGTTGATAGAAATCTCGCATATTTTAAATATTTTCAAGGATATTTTATCCCTATAATGTTGGATATTGTTTTATTTCGCGAAGATCAAGGAGGAAATCCCGAACTCGTTCGTCAATCGCAAAAGAGACGTTTCAAGGATGTGGGCGCTGTTGATAAAGTCATCGAACTTGACACCCTGTGGAGGGCTGGTGAGTACCGGTACGATTTTTACAAATTTTATTTCAACTTGTCAAAGTTCTTCAGTTTAAATCGCTTGGTTATTTTTGTGTGATATTATTCAAATTTGATATTAGTATTCTTTGTTCACATCCCAGTTATTTCATCTCTCTACTGCCGTGAGTGAGGGTGGGGGGAGGGAGAATCTAACATTTCTACCACAAATTTTGAACTTTCGATACCATATCATTAGTTCTTAAAGGAAAATTTGCAATTAGTCTTGGATAAGATAGAAGTAATATAATAGAATAGAACAGAATGAGGCTACAGGAACGAACCTTCTGGCCCATTCTTGGGTCGGATAATTACTTCGATAATTATTCGGTTGTTTACCCAAGTACCATGCCGTATTTCTAGCCGCGTCAACCATGTCGGCAGCGGGATTCGAACCCGGGTCTTTCCGCTCGCAAGCAGATTCGCTCACCAGTCGACCAAGCTGGTGATAGTGTGATGACATTTTATTTGCATTTCAGTCTGTATTTGCCATTTAGCTTGCTTTACCAACCTGCATATTGTACTGCCATGAGCACACAAGTAAATTCTTTGAAATTAAATTTTTTCAAAACCTATAAAGTTTTCTGCAAATGTTATGCCAAAAGTTGAACAATTGTCATACACAATGCAAATAATTTAACCATTATGTATGGAATACATGCAATGAATTACATAGTATGCATTGAAGATATACTAAACTCATCATATTTTTATTGTAATTCCTTGACAGTGAATTTCATTTTATACTTTTACTGAAGCTGAAGGAGTCTTTCTCATGTATTACTTCAAAATATATTGAATGCAAGTTTAATATCACTTTCCAAATCTTAAAAATAAGTTTGGTAATTATTTGACATCTGATAGTGTACACTAGAGAATACTTTTATGCTCACCATCTTACTTTTACATCAAAATATGTTGATAACAAAGTAAGTTTTCAAAAATACCATATAAATATATTTTTTGTTTTGGCTTTCAAGGATTTTTTGTCTGTTATTTCCTTTGGCAAAATTGTGCATCAAAAAATTTTCCATTTTTTTTACAAGCAGAGTCCTATGAAGTCATGAAGATCAAGGTATAAAGTGATATAAGTTGGTTTTCAAACAACATGCACTAATTTATTAATGCTGTTTTCATTTTACAGCTCGCCACAAAGCCGATCTTTTGAATCGCATGGGAAACGTCATTTCAAAGACTGTTGGCGAAAAGAAGAAGGTGAGATGTTGCTTTAAATTTTGCCATTTGACATTTTTCAAGTTGTGAAGAATTGACTTGTCACTAATTTATTCTTACTTGCTGATAATACACACTATGTACTTTGATTCTAGAATGATTGAACATAAAATTGTTTCTAGTAAACATGCTGAAATCATTTGTTGGAGTTCTATGTAATTTTAATTGGTCTATGTTAGACTGGCTGCACTTTATCATTGATATTAGAGGCCATCATTGGTGGTGTCTCGGTATGATATTTTATATTAGAAGCCATCATTGGTGGTGTCTCTGTATTTACACTTTTGATTATTTTAAGCTGTAAAAAATGGAGGAAATTGTTATTATTAAAATAGGGTATTTATCTTCAAAAAATATTTCACCAACATGATACCAGTATTGACTTAGGTTTGAAAATTAGCTTATCTTTTGTTCTTCTATTTGGTTCAATTTTTTTTTTTGCATGTGTTTGTTTTTATCACTCTATTATTAACTGTTTTTCTATTTGATAATATTCAACCAGACAAATATCTGTTTAATATACTCAGAACTCAAATTGCATGAGAGTAGTAAAAGTCAATATCTCATGAGTAAAACATATTAGAGAACACTGTTTCTTGGATTTCTATGAACATTTACAAAAGAAGCAGCTACAACACAATGAGGAAGGTCAAATCAACGTAGGTGGGCAAACACACTAACTCCCTTCTTGCATGAGTGTTTATGACCTTGGTTTTTTCCTCTTGCTTCTTATTTTTGTTTCTTGGAGATGGTTATGGTGCCTTGTTTACCAATAGTAGCTGGCTGTCCCAATTGCAATAAAAATTTTATACTCTCATGCAGCTGCATGAACCATATGTTTACCAAGTTTTGATGTAATGATTGTCTTATTGAATGGAAATGGTGATTAGGCCCAGGTATAATTTGTGTGTCTTTTGTGAAAGAAGTATTCATGGTTATACAAGTTGTGAATTCAACTTTAACTCATCTATGTTGCCTGTCACTCATGTGTCAGAGGGAGGGAGGAAGAGAGCAAGGTTTGTATAATGTGAACAAAGTAAATGCAGTCATTTCATTACAAAGTTTTGAGTTTCATCAAAATTCATTAAAATCTCATGGTTTCAAAATGTAGAATAATATACTGTATCTAGAGTATTTATTAGACACTTTAGATACAGTTTATATACAGTTTATTAGATACTGAGAAGTTTATACCTGAGGAAGTTCAATAAGTATACCATTTATTAATGGGCTATCAGGTGTTTCATGAAGTTTATTAATTTACTAATTAATAGAACAAACCCATAAAGTAAAAAATTTCATCTGTGAAGATGTTTGTATTTATTATTCTTTTGGAATTTTAGGGATTTTATGGTTTCTTTGTGTTTTACACATGGTTTTTTATTGCATTATAAGGTTATAGATATGAACTGGTAGGTGTGATTAATAGATGTTATTTTGTGAATTATTATTGTATGATTAGCCTCAGGTAATTGTAGCATTGCTGCTTTGGTCAGGCAGAAGCTGCAGCCAAAAAATTAGCTGCTGCAAGTGGCAGCAGTGGTACTAGAGCTGCTGAAATTGTAGAGGAGCCTGACCATGCCTCTCAACCTCCTTGCCTGCCTTCTCTTGAGAGGCATCTCATGCAGTACAGCTACGTATGTGGCCACCTGCCTAGCACTGCTGACCAAGCTCTATTAGCTCGACTTGCCAACTTTGGTCTCTGTCCTACTGGTGCTGAGTATCCCTCAGTATGGAGGTGGCAGCTCCACATGTCTTCCTTCTCACCAGATGACTTCACTACTTTGCCTTCCAGAGAACAGCTGTTGTCATCCACACCTGCTCATTGTATGCTGGTCAGCTCTCAGCATTTGTTTCCCTATGCTATATACTCTTAATAATCTCCTGCATGACTTTCAGTTTCAATGTAACTAAACAGTTAGTAGGAGTTTTCCTTTTTATTTTGTTTTTATTATAAGTGTTTGAACTTCTTGGTGAGCTAGACAAGAATTGACTTTGTTCACTTCAAAAACCCACTCTTCCTTATAAAAATAACTACCCATTTACCTTGGGCATAATAATTGGGTTTACCACCCTGCCAGTGAATGGCTTTAACTTCAAAGGCTCTTTAATGAACAATGAACTGTTCTTATATTTGCAGTTGACTTATGTTAACCTGCATATCTTGGAGACTTGACACTGCTTTGAGGGGCCTTTTGAGTTTCTAATTGCTCTTCAATGACAATAATTGAGAGTAGTTATTGTACTTGAATAGTAAGGATTATTTCCTTACTTTGGTCATATTTTATTTGATCACTGCACTTGATGTGTGACCACTGTTTATTTTGGTTGCTTTTCTATGCAATACACTGATCTCAATTTCATTTCATACTGTTTTTTTCTGCTTACCTCCTCAAGATAAGATGGTGTAAGCATCTTCAACAGGGTTGTCATTCAACAAAAATTAGAGTGATGCTCTACAGCTGTGCCACATACAACTAATCTGTTGAGTACTGATTTTTTAAATGTTTGCATTTAATTTCATTGTATGAAAATAATTTGACAGAAGCACAAAAATTTTCTTCTGAAGGAAAACAGTTTTTTTTCTTTTGAAGACCTTAGTTTCATTGCCTTCAATTCTAACTTGAGTAATTTTGCTTCATTATATTTTTGTTTCAGTAGTTTTTAGCCCTTGAAAGGGCTAAAAGCTATCTAAAGCTTTCAGTCTATAGCTATCTTTTCTGAATTAAACTGTCAGCTTTAGTTATCTTATTTTAGTTTTCATCTTCAAAGCAAGTTTCTGGTGGCTAGAAGTAAATGTTAGTTTTCTCTGAAGGAAGCACTGCAATGATAGATAGCACTGAGATGATAGATCTAATGTTCTGATGTATAACTTGACAAATGTTTTTTATAGATATAGTGGAAAATTGGACTTCAAATTACCCAGGTTTCTATTTGTTTTGATGCTCCTCATAATTTCTCTACACTATCAGCTATGTCTTGACAAACTCTTCCTTGCTTGAAGTCTTAATACTTTTTTATATTCACTTAACAATTCTATTGTTTTGGACAGAAATAAAACTGCATCTGCCTGTATCTTATGTGCATTGAAAAAAAGGGAAATATTCTGCTGTTTGATAAACAAGTTCTTTGTTCCTTACTCTTTGTCTATTTGCAAGGAATGATTTTGCAGTTTTCCCAATTTGTCATTCTCCTCCTATAGTCATGAAATTTTAAATATTTTTCTCTTTCATGTTCCCAACACATACTTTCCTGATATCACAAAATTGTTATTAGAATACAGGGATTATTATTTGCTATGCTATAACCTACTTGACACCAATAACTGTATTAACATTAACCATGTTTGTAACCTCTGAGCCTTTATTGATGGTAATAAATACCCTTTCTTTCACAATTACTATTATATATTGCACTTGTTTTCAGTTCATGAATTGTCAAAAGTTTCTGCTCAATTTTTCATTCTATTCTATTATTTCATTCTGCTTTCTTTTTACACATTTATGTATCAAGAAATCCAAATTTGTGTTTTGTTTCTGTTGCATGTTGTCTTTAATGTGGTGTCTTAATATTTATGTTCAGATGCATGGATTATCCTTCACATAAAAATATCCTTGTTATTTTTGAAGTAATTACGATCAGTAGGTGTGCGTTTCTCAAGTTCAAAGAAGTACATAAACTATATTTGCTTTATTGGTTATTGAGCATAGGAAGAAGTTAAAGAGTCAAATTACATGCCAATATTGTAATAATTTTTCTTTTTGTCATTTTAAAAGAAAAGCTTGTTGCACAAACAAAAGTTATGTGTAAATTGTTCATGATGAAGTTTCACAAGAATATTAAATTACTTGAGTATTTTTATTTTCTTGCTATTCTAATATTGGATATTTATTTTATTTGAATCTAAATGTTAATATCTTGAGTAATTAAAACAAGTTTAGTTTTTATTTATTTGTTCATAAATCTGAAAAAATTACTGCAATATATGGCCATAGGTATTTCTCTGATTTCTCTTTTGTTGTAGATACTTGCTTTCTTCTGTTTGTGGATATATATTGTGCATTTCATTATTAATGTGTTATCAATCAATTGAAGAATTTAATTTCACCCACTTATTACTCAGGTTCTCAATTATCAATGTATCCAAGATTCTGTTTTGTAGTACTCAGAGCGTGTTCTTGCTGATGACATAACGTAGACATTTATGCTCAATATAAAAACTAAACAGATTGGCAGTGTTTGAAGTACAGTATCATTAAGTTGCATCTTCTTGTGCAGGCTAAAGAAGCTGAAGGAACAGACTCAACCATCCCAGACAACGTGAGAGCAGCGCTGCTGGAACTGACTCCTGAACTTCTTAGGCCCCTGACTGTGTCACAGCTGAAGGAGGTGAGACTCTGCTTCCTACCTTCTCTTCATTTCAAGTTATAGGCCGTGTAGTAATGGCTACACAGGACAAATTAATTCACTCTCCTTCCATCTGAGTTAATCCTCATTTTCATGTGATAGTGAGCAGCTTCACATAGAACCTGGTTTTGTTTGACATAGTGTTGTTCAGCATTGACTTATGCTCTAGCCTAGTTTCTTGTTGTATACTGAATGTGACTACTTGCGCGGGGTGAATATTTCTGATTTGCTTATTTGTATGGGATGTACATGGAATATAACTTGTTTATAAATTAATAATCTTGCTGTAAACCTTGACAGCAAGTTCATACCTTTCTCTGTGACTATTATTTAATTTTGCTAAATAAACTGAGGTACTTCATTATGTGTAGTAAATGTTTTACTCCTCTATTAATTGTTGATTTGTTATATAAATGAGGTAAGAGTAGCATTGGCTTATTCCAAGATTGTTTGATGGCGTACAATAATCCTCAACATGGTTTAATTTTTGACAGCTTCTTAATTCATCTTGCATTTCTAATGAGTCAAGGAATTAGAGGGAATACTTGCACTGGAACACAGGATGTCTTGCTAACTAAACAGTGTTTTGGTACTGTTCTAGTTGTTGAGTTCACTCGGATTTTGGTATTTCTTGCAATAGTGTGAATAAAAATGGCACCCAAGTAATGAATTCTGCTGTTGATGAATCCATTCGGCGTAAAATTAGTTACCAAAGTTTTCCCTATGCTCACACCTTCTATAGTGTTGAAGACCACGTATGTACTTCGTACGTTCTTCTGTTTGATGGAAGTGAAACTATTATTTCTTGCCTTGCTTCCAGGTGAAGAAGCTTGTGGAGCAAACTGTAGTAGAGAACAACGCTACGCTTTCCCAAACGGAGACCCAGAGAGACGCGGTGCTTAAAGAGATTGGCAACATCGTGCATGACAGCGTCGTCGTCAGTGATGATGAGGTACACGCTGCTAGGCCATGTCCTCCTGAACTTTTTTGCTATGAGCTTGAAAAACTGTCAGTTGTAGAACACTTGTTGATGACTCGTAAAGAAACATGTCATCGATGCCTCTCGATTAATGTAGTCAGCGTACAAAATTTTACTGTTTTCAATTGAAATTTCAATTGCCAATTCTCCTTATGATTTGAAATACAAGTGCCTGTTATTTGATACCTTCATGGACCGAGATCAAGTGGTACTGGATATCTGATGGATAACTGGAAGCACAGTGTGTTTTTAAATGTCTCTCAAGTTTTGTAAACTCGTTGAAAAAGACTTACAGTGTGGATGAAAATTCTTCTAAACATATTTTCCCACTGACAAATAAACAACCAACGAAACTTTGGTACAAGACTGGAGATGTACATTTGTACTTGATATGCTTTTCCAATAATGGGCGCTTCTGTCGTATTAATAGTACAGAACTGGATGAAAAAATGGTGTTTTTCTCGAGCACACAGTGAGTAGCAACAGTATGTGACACATTAGATATAGTTTTTTCGAATATCATCATGGATTCAAATTACAGTTCGAGTTTATATTCTAATTAATATTTTTTTTATAAACTGAAAGGTATTGAATATAATTGTTTTAACTCTTTAGGGCTGAAAGTTGGAAAAGGAGGCAGCTGCCATCTTTTATGTACTGATCGGTTGCGTAAACGCTGTCAAAACAATTTAGAACGTGTTTGAAGTTCTACAGGACTTCTATGTACACATTGGTATGAATGTGAGATTGATCAAATTTAATTTAGAATAAATAGCGCTATTTTTAAGAACAGAAGATAAATTTATGCATCGACCTTAATGCGTTCAATAAATTTTTATTCACAATCAAATTGGATCACCCTATCCAGTAATATTTAACACACATTTTACTAATATTTAGTGGCATCGCTATTGTCTTGTCTGTATGAAGCCTTCTGTAGTTTTTAAAGAGTTTATTGCATGTACTTGTTCGAGTTTTATGCCATTCTTCTTTACGAATCTTCTTTGATTGTTTGATGTTTTGTGGATCTCTTGCAAGCACTCGCAATTTCAACTGCTCCCATAAGTTTTCTAAAGGATTCTGGGACGAGTGATGAGTGGTATACTTTTTAAGAGATTTCTGGATAAAATTTTTGTATAATTTGATGTATTCATTCCTCTTTCAATTATTTGCATTTCTCCAACCATGATAGGCGAAACAGTTCCGTGTCATAACGCTTCCTCTTCCAAATTTGATTGTTGAAATGTTGTTTTTTGGTCAGTATTCTTTTTCATATTTTCGCAATTTATGGGTTTTCTGAAAAGTGTTTAATCTGACCTAATTATGTCTTTCCATAATTCATCTAGCTAGACTCATTTTCATTCTTTTTTACAGACGAGCTTACTTGGTTGTAGGTTTTAGTAATGGAGTCTTTCTTGGTGATTTTGAGTGTAACCTACACTGTTTAAGGTTCTCTTAATTCTATCACTACTTACTTCAATGCCAAAATTCTTGAAATTTATCTGAATATCTCTAAGTGTCAAATATGAAGTTATGGGATTTTGCTAACTTGTCCCTGCTATGAGGTGTATTATAATTCTATCGTGGAAAACGGGCACAACCATGCAACGACTTCAGTTAGCTATTGCTGCCGTCTATTCCGTTTGTAACTTTAAACTCCTGGTCATCAATAAACAGATATACATAATATGTAACGTACCTGATATTTTTACAGGCAAATAACGGTATTGTGCGTACGGTGGGGGAAAAGTTCAGCAAGAAGTACTCCCATGTAGACCTCATCCACATGATCGGAGGGGTGGACGCCAAGCGAGGCACTGTCACTGCTGGTGAGGGTATTTTCTGTGCTTGCTGTAGTGGTGTATTCTACCTTCAACCACCGGAAGGGACTGTAAAAGTCTGTGCTTCTGAGCATTTATTTTGAGAGGCCTTGGCTTCTTAAAAAAAAGAAATACTTTAAAAATGATGTGAAATAAATTACATGCTGGAAAAAATTGTCAGCATGTATTTTTGGGGAGTATGGGTAATTACTGATAAGGAGAAAAGATGGTAAAAGTTTAAGGGCTTTAAGCATGTGCAAATGCAGTCGAAAGTAAAGGGTAGGAGTTTTAGAAGGCTAGAGTTTAGATGAAGCGAGAGGGATACATATTGCTGGAGTAGTTTTGTGTAAGAATAGCGAGTTTACACCAGATATCAAAATGATTCGTAAATGCAAGGGCGAATAAAAATTTTTTACAGCCGTTGATTGGGTCTGGATCCTTTCTTTCTCTGCAGAGGAGACTTGTCACTGAAAATGATTATTACGTTTGTAGGTAAACAGAAATACTCAAGTAACAGCTGGTGGTTCTTCCTGTCAACTTCACGGGCCGAGTCTCACAGAAATTCTGTTGCTGGGTTACTATAGGAAACTGAAGTGATGAAGTGGTTGTTATTAGCCACTACTAGGATTTGGATGGGCAAGTCCTTAGGCATGTTATAATTATACCTTGACCTAGAAAATGTTCTTATGGTTTTCCTGAATTTCCCAATATGAACAGTCCAATATTTATTTGAAGTGTTTAAAGCTTATCGTTTTATTGTTTAAAAAGCGCACTTACGGTGAATAATGAAGGAAGTATATTGTCTAATTTTATACCGTTATCATAAACAAGAAAAAAAAGTTGTGCCTGAACAACCAACGGACAAGTATTTTAGAGTTCTAATGGTGGTTAATGTGACCATAAATACGTAAAGGTTATAATTTAATGAAATTCGGCATTTTATTTGTAACTGCACACAATAAATCATGTGTGGAGTGCGCTACATCTAAGAAATGTTCGTGTTTTGCCTTTCATTATCACTGCTAACACGTACGATACCGACCGAATTTGTTGACCTTTCTTGTACAAATTTATGAAAGTTAATACTAACTGATCCCTCAAACGTCGCTGAAACTATTCATAATTTTTACGGAGGATATCAACACGAGACAAAACATTTCGGCTTCTTGTGTAGATTGTTTTCTTAGGTTAAAGCTACTGAAAAGTTATACACTTGAAGGAAACATATCACCATGAGAAGAAGTCTTTGCAGCAGTAGTACATTGAAGTGTTTGCCTTCTTAGAGGATGAGATCTGAAGTTGTTTTCTGGTGACTGTGTGCAGGCGGTCGTGGGTACTATCTGTTGGGCCCAGCCGTGGCGTTGGAGCGTGCCATCGTAGACTGGTCACTGGACTACCTGCGCTCCAAGGACTTCACGGAGATCGTGACGCCCTTCTTTGTGCGCAAGGAGGTCATGCAGGAGGTGGCGCAGTTGTCGCAGTTTGATGAAGAACTCTACAAGGTCAGGGCTTTGACACCCACTGCAGGGCTGTGGTTGTTAGATGTGGAAACTTGATGTAAGCATTAACTTAAAGATTTGTATTAGTCAGTGTAAGCCAATCCATGGCACTGGTCAACCTAAGGTCATAATTTATATTACCCATAATTATGGTGTCTTTATCAGCGTTTGTATTGGCCATTGATTAGTCTGGATGCATGATTGTGTCCGTTTGAATGTTCATCGACTTGTTTAAGGAAGACGACGTTGTAGGTGAAAACATGTTATTTTACTGTCAACTTCTAGGTAGTTATCTACATTGAAAGTGTGTAGCTTTGTTGGAAGTATTTTTAAGCTATTGCCTTGTCTGTGACAAACGAAGGCGCCAAAAATAAACTTAAACTTGAGAAAGTTGTAAGAATTTCGTTATGGGAGCTCTGCTTTCGAGTTCTTTCTCGTATTTGACACGACAGGTTTACCATGCCAAACGACTTCGATGCTTACGATGAAAAGACTAATGCCAAGCATGAAATAACTTCTATTTAGTTCGAGTCAATCTACGTAAGTGAATACTACTAAACAGTTCCGTGACCAAAATGGTATTTAAGGAGTAAATAATGCAGAGATAATTATAATTTTCACTGAGTTTTTTTTACTTACGAATCATAGATGGCTCAATATATAGTAGATTGTCGAGAGAAAGCAAAGGTTTCATTAATCATTCACCATTGTTTTAAGTATCTTTTTATTTAATGACTGTAGTTGCTTAGTTTAATTTTGGGTGTCTCTTGTTGACCAGGTGACTGGGAAAGGCGAGGGTGCGGAAGGAGGAGAAGATGACAAGTACCTCATTGCTACCAGTGAACAACCCATCGCTGCCTTCCACAGGGACGAGTGGATCCCAAAGGACCAGCTCCCCATCAGGCATGTAGTAGCCACGTACTATGATTCTTTCCAGCTCCCCATCAGGCATGTAGTAGCCACGTAAAGTGATTCTGTACTGGCAGGTTTTAAGAATGGTTGTAAGAGTTTATCGTTTTTAACGATACATTGTTGAGAGGCTCCTTGGACTGTTTTGAGAGTTTGAAATTCTGTTATTTTGTGCGGAAACTAACATGGAAGTCTCTGAAATAAATGTGTGCTACAGAAAGCATGCATCTGTCACTCATCTTGCAAGTCAATAGACTGCACCGACTTTCATAGAATTGTCAAATTGGAGGTACTTCAGCGACAATAACTAAAAAATTCTCAATGTTTTCAATTTTAATGAAATAACAGACAGTTGAGTGTGCAACTAGAATCAGCATTTTAGGAAAAGTGACGATATGTGATTTAACATCTTCAAGGCATTCAAATCAAGAGATGTGCGTAGTTAGTGTGTAATCACAAATATTCATCACTTATACTGATCCTTACGGCCGCATCCGTGTTTCTAGTGAGGCAATAAAGTACAATAAGCATGAATTTCTCCCAATAAAATGAAAAATTAAATTTTACACTCATGCGAGCACTAGTTGGGGATACGAACTGTTTATCTCTACCATGTCATTTAGAATGCTTGTTGTTGGTCGGGGTCCCCCATCTTGAGTTATTTTTTTCTGGCATCACCGCTCAGTAGTTGTTGCTTGGCTACCTTCATGAATTACTCTCTAGCAGCTGGTCTTCAGCCTTGTACATTTTTTCGAAATTACGCTCCCTCATTGTAGTGTGTCAATGATTTTAGGGAACTACGTCTTTAGAGGCTTATGTTGTAAGGTCAATTTTCTTTTTTGATTGCAGATGGTTATTTTATCTGTTCAGTCCTGTTTTCTTAGTAATTTTCTGGGCAGAGTTACAAGTAACAAATGTTTCACCAGCTTTGGTATGCTCGTACGAAACGAATCTATTGAACTGAAGTAAAACGAGACAAAATGAAATGTTTGAATAATTTATTTTCATACATAAACTAGCCACTTGGGATATTAGACTTCGTAACGCTTTAATGGTGTATGTATGACATTTATTTGTATCGTTTTGGGTCATTATAGAAAACGATCGCGATTTCATTACTTATGATTGATATTACTATGTTAATGATCTTGAGTTAACCTGCTAATTCGAAAATCGAAAAAACTTCTATCGTAATTTAGAAATCCTCTCTCGGAGAACGAAACATTTGTAAAGTTGCCCAGTTACTTGCAACAAAATCTGATTTGTTGGCATTGCATTAACATACTAAAATAACGCATCAATAGTTGTGTTGGAGACGATAATTTCAATGCTCTGGTGTACGTTTTGTCTGACTCTTCGTTCACCATTCAGGTACGCGGGCATCTCGTATTGCTTCCGTCAAGAAGTTGGGTCTCATGGCCGTGACACGCGTGGCATCTTCCGAGTGCATCAGTTCCAGAAGGTGGGTACTACGTGCTACAGTACTACAGGGAGCCCCATAAGTAAGGTACCTTTTTAAAACTATTATAGCTATAAAACTACGAATGGTAAAGAGATTTGGATAGTTCAGAATGAATGAGGAGATTTCAAAGTTCTCTAACAGCGTATCAAGTGTACCGACAATCACAACATATTACCCAAAAAATTCATTAAATCCACCCCTCAAAATGAATCGCTACGCAATGGAACAACTAGCAAAAATAGTGTAACTTTACTTCCGATGTAATGGTTCAGTTACTGCAATTCAGAGAAATTACAGGAATATTGATGGTATTAAAAGAAGTCCTTCGAAGAACTGCATTACTGTATGAATTTTTTGGGTAATATGATGATTGTCGGTAGACTTGATACGCTGGTAGAAAATTTTGAAATCTCCTCATTCATTGAGTTAACCAAATTTCTTTACCATTTGTAGTTTTATAGCTATAATAGCTTCAAAAAGGTATCTTACGTATGGGCCACCCTGTATATCGTAATGCTACTATGCTGTATAGAATAGAATGAGGCTATAGGAACGAACCTTCTGGCCCATTCTTTGGGTCGGATAATTACTTCGATAATTATTCGGTTGTTTTACCCAAGTCCCATGCCGTATTTCTAGCCGCGTCAACCATGTCGACAGCGGGATTCGAACCCGGGTCTTTCCGCTCGCAAGCAGATTCGCTCACCAGTCGACCAAGCTGGTGATATGTACCAGTCATGTCTTCAACATTGTGTGGTCATGGTTTACTTGAATGAAATGAGCATTGAATATAGAAATATCTGTTCAGTCGTGTATAGGATTTTTTTTTCAATTAAAGTATTTTTAACGTGTTTTTCAAGTGCTGCGTATATTTGCATTGCCATATCATATAACGATTGTTCAGAAGTGACATTTTTCATAATTGCGGTATATCCTCCTGAGTGTTCCCATTGGAAAACTTTCCTTTGGTGAAATTCTATAGCGAGATGTGTAGCTGATCAATTTAAAATTTTAGTACTCCATTTGTGCACTTTATTAAAGAGATAATCATTGTAGCTCATGTGGTATTGACGTGCAGGTAGAACAGTTTGTGCTTACTTCCCCCCACGACGATTCTTCGTGGGAGGCACTCGAGCAGATGATGAGCAACAGCGAGGCGCTGTGTCAGGCTCTAGGACTCTCCTACCAGGTAAACCTTGGCGTTATTTTGTCTTATTTTGTGGACGCATCCTTCTAGTTTATCAACTACAGAACCTTTCTCCTACTCACCGCTGTGCTATTCTTCAATTTTAAGACAAATTCTTAGTTACCATGCGATGAAACAGTTGGTGCATACAACTTTTGACGTTAATTAGTGGCAGTTGATGCAGAGGGAAAAAAGTCTAAAAATTCAACTCGTACACTATGCTTTCAAAAAGGACAAGAAACAAACGTAAACGATTAATTTCGCCAAAAGGATGCATTTTCATTTCAATTTACTTGATTTTTGAAGACAATATTGAAATATTTTTTGCAGGGCCTGCCAGACGGCCGTGTTCTTTGTTTGTTAATTCGAGTTTTTTTACACCTCTCGTTACTTTTTATAGTGGTTTTTGCTTAGTTTTTGCTTTTCTTGTTGTTACAGTGTGTGGTCTGAAAAACTTCAATATCTTCTTGGTACAAGTGATTGTGTTATTTTTTATTCAACAGGATCGGAATGAAAGAAGTGTATGTATTAGTTTTAGCGCACTTGAGGCTAATTTTTATCACACACGGAAAATACATGGTCTTGTAAACGCTAAAAACCGAAATGTTTTGATTTTGCACCGTTTCCTACAATAAGAAGTATTTCAGTGTACTGTGTGTGCGTGTGGCGAATGTCGACACACGTTGTACCAGGCTTTATTTTAAAGACCACAAATATTGTATGATTCGTAATTGCCAAAAAATACTTCTGTTAGGTATTCTTTATTGCGTATTATATTCAAGAAATGTCAATACTTTCGTATTGAGGAAGACATTTCTGAGAAAAATTAGAAACGATTTGAAGTCACACAAACTTTGAAGAATAAATAAGGGTCCTTACTTGAGTCATTAGTAACGATTGAGTAGCCGCTATTTTTATTGCATTACATTACACATGAAACCAACCTAGACTTATTTTAGATACAGATACTATTTTCATTTTTGTTAGCCAGTGTTGCCATTGATAGAACCGATATAAGAAGTATTTTGTGCATATGAAAATATTTAATTTCAGTCATCAAAATTACTATATGTATGTAGTTCCATCCGGTCATGATTGAATAACTTGTTTTTTCGGTCATCATGGTTCAGTAACTAGTACTTTTATTTGTATGTTGTTATTGGAAAATGAACTATTTTTAAATTTATATTTTGTCAGTTTTGCTAATAAATTTTGTTACATTACGTG
The DNA here is from genome assembly GCA_006783055.1 of Trinorchestia longiramus. Taxonomy (NCBI): domain Eukaryota; kingdom Metazoa; phylum Arthropoda; class Malacostraca; order Amphipoda; family Talitridae; genus Trinorchestia; species Trinorchestia longiramus. The sequence continues at coordinate 321,171 of VCRD01000045.1, read as the reverse complement.
ATACCGAAAATCTTCATTGAAAACGCTTTGTCCTACGATTTTGAAAGTATAATAGTTCGTTTCGTCATTTGAACTAGGGATTAAAATGAGTTTAGCCAGGGCCTCGTGCTTTCCGCTGGAAAGTTTATTGGTGATTGTTATGCAAATAAGAGATATAATCGTTATAGTGGGAATTATTGCAAACAAAAGGCGTAGAATCGTAATTGCGGCGAGTTTTCCTCTTTTTCTGTATATTTCTTTACTATGATATGTCAAGGCAGTCAAACCTGCACAAACGCGTTTTTTCGAATGTAAATAGCACTTCGGTAATTACTCAGTGTGTGTAGTACACACTTGAAGGCTTTATCAATGTTATGGAACTAAACGTTAGCGTCTGTTGTTTTTTAGATACTTCAGTTATTATGGAATGAATGTTGTGTGCAGGTAGTAAACATCGTATCTGGCGAGCTGAACAACGCGGCTGCCAAGAAGCTTGACCTAGAAGCCTATTTCCCCGCTTCCGGTGAGCAGCTGAGTTGCTTGAAACTGTTATTGTGCGTGGAGGTATCCCTTGACGAGCTCTTTCCTCGAGCTTGCCCTACCATACACTCTCGATTTTGTAGAAATATCCCTTGACTAGTTAGTTTCCTCTGAGTGGCTCTTGGTAGAAGGCTGACGTTCAGTTGTTCGAAAATTTTCAGCTTTAGGACATGCGTTTGCTTGATGGTGATTTACCCTTTCGCTCCGACTTTTGCACAGTCAAAATTTTGTTTGTTTTGCAACATTTCCCTGTTCATATGACACCCATAAACCAGCTCAACCAATATCTCTAGTTATTGCAACCGTTAAATATGATTATCAGGCATGGGACAAAAGTGTCCCAACAGTACCACCTACTTGAGACATACCACCTACCTTGACGCTGTGTACACACGCTCTAAACAAAGATCGTGCGCGAAAACTGGTATATCATACAGCTGGCAACTTCCTCTTTCGATATAACCCTGATTTGTCCCATCCCAAGCCATTTTAGCGGTAGAAAAATACGTTTTAGTACTTAAAAATTATTATTGGGACAAAAATAACCCATTAGGAGCGAAAGGGTTAACACTGCTCTGACTTGGTGGTCAAATTAATTTATTGCTCAGATATAGTACCTATGTGTGCTTTTGATAGTGCAGCTACTGTCTCGATCATCCTGCGACTGAAGTAGTAAGATTTCCTTCATTGCTTCTGAAATAGTAAGGTCTCACACGCTCAATTCTTGCCTCGTGGAAGATGCATGCGGAGTCTGAAATTCTACTTTCATGGAATTGCCAATTCAACGGGAACCACGTCTCGCTGCATCTCTCTGGGAATATGTATTGAACTTAATTAATTTTGTGTTTTAATAAATATTTATGCTAAGGTGCGTACCGGGAGCTGGTCTCATGCTCTAACTGCACCGACTACCAGAGCCGTCGCCTCCGTGTGCGCTACGGAGCTACTAAGCAGATGAACACCGCCGTGAGTAACTGCTATACGGAGGTATTTTAGGTAGCTAGTTGAAAACACTTGATTGTTCTTGATGATTTACCCTAGTTTCTACATTTAGATGATTCTGTAGCTTCAGATATGATGCAGTTTCTTCAAATTTAACATGTTTAGAATTGAGGAAAGTTTTTCGAGTCAGTTTTATCTCATTTTAGACCGTTTTGATCGGGTTGGTGGGCCAGTGTTAGTATTAGTATAGTATTATGTTTTTATGAAACAACTTATACTCCATTATACGCTTAATTTAGTCACTAGTTAATGCTGGAAATAATAAATTATTTTTCATTGTGCAATTTTGTCTACTGGTTGTTGGTAAGTTCAATTAGTTCGAAGTTACGTATAAGTTATGGAAAATGATTTGCTCATTACTGTATTCGGAAATTGACGACACTTCTGTAGTACGTACCCTCGAAAAACATAGGAGCCTAAGGTGAATCAAAAACATTAGCCTTCATTCTCAGGAACACCTGCCGATCCCTACTGTCGTTTCAAAATAAAAACAGGATGGATGGTGTTAAATGCAGGATGAATATTAATAAAGAATCCTGAGCCCAAGGTCATGAATAACCGAACTTATTTCATTGTGGCGTTTAATCGCTAGTTATATTGTGGTGACTCATAAAAGTGTAGAACTTTTTTCTGAGTGTTAGGTGCAACTCGTTCGAATTATCAATCCATTTTCCCTCCTATTAAATTTTTCTAATTTCATGTAATTATAACCAGTGAGACCTAGAAATCAATGGTGAAAATAATCTAACTAAAACTGTGATATTTATAGGGATGTAACAAAAATGTTACTTGAATTAATATCAGTTCGTTTGAGACGTGAGGTATCTATTAGTTATCCTACTAGCCACATGTATTCCGTAGCACTGAAAAATGAACTGGTTGTAAGGATCGTTAGTTCTGTATTTTGATTATGAGGATGTTTTTTTCTGTCATTTACGTATTGTGTTCCGCAGGTCGAATTTGTGCACATGCTGAACGCGACTATGTGCGCCACCACGCGGGTCATCTGCGCCGTGTTGGAGACTCACCAGACTGACGATGGTGTCGTCGTGCCTGAGGCTATTCGCAAATACATGCCCACCAGTAAGTGTTTTTTTTGTTCTTCATCTTCGCTCCGGCGTGATTTCACCTTCTTTTGAGTGTTTATTGGCTACGTTGTACATGAGCAATTGCTTTCTAGTAACGTTTCTAAAATATTTACTTGTTGGGTGAGAGATTATATCTGCGAGAAAGATTTGTTCACTTGCCAGCAGGGTTGTTTATTCTTGAAAGGAATTAGCATTCTTAATTGTTTAGACGCGGGTGGCTATTACTTTTATACCTCTTTTCTTTTTGTTCCCTGTCGATCGTTGTCAACTTATATTGGTGACTGTTGGAAACGGTCGTTTTCAATTAAAACCATTACTTTAGTTTTCTGGATCTCTTTTGCCGAATAGAAGCTGGGAGTATGCGCTGTTGCAGATATAAACTTGAATATGTAGTTCAATCATTGTAAAACTAATTATCTAGGATCATTTTAATATCTATCTAAAAATACTCCGGTTTTGTTAACCCATTAGCGACGGAAAGGACCATACGGTCTTTACGAGAATTGTTCTAATAATTAGACGGTGAGCAAAATGAGGTTGCTACTGGGTTTAAACGCGGCGGCATGTTACAGCGTCGTTCTTTTGGCTGCCTGGCTCTCGGCATGCTTCATTACATCAGTGTAAACGTAGAAACCAGAAAAAGAAATTCGTCGCTAAAGGATTAACCAGCTTAAGGGCGCTAGAATTCAATGTAACCATTTACTTTATTTATCTGCCTAATGAAGGTCGTGTACAAGAGTGCCGCGTTGATGTATATATATTTTCGGTTTTTCGAATAAATTGCAACGTATATTGGTACTTGCGAACGTACTTTTTTGAACTAATGGTTACCATAGACGTCTCAGAATTGGGGTAAAGATTCTTTGTTATTCGATCTAAGGTACTATGTAAAACAATTAACAAGTTATTATGCAGGGCAGTAAAAGTCATGTTTCCATTTTACAGAATACAGCGAGTTTATCCCGTTCGTCCAAGCTGCGCCTATTGATGAAGAAGAGGCTAAGAAACAAAAGAAGAAAGCTGGCAAGAATAAGTAGCCAACATAAAGATTTAGTTTTACACTGGTAACAGGTTTCTTATAAACGTGATTATGGGCATGATGCTATTTTTTACCTAACTAAATTTGCCTTGGAACCCTCGTTTGTGGAAGAAAAACAGGTGTCTACTGCAAGAAGTGTACCAGTTCATTTAGCTCTTAAGTTTTACGTTTTTAATACTGACATTTCACATACATCGTGGTTCTACAGAACAGGTTCTGAGTACTAGAAGCTAATTTTTTCAATAACGTACGGGAGTCACTATTTAGTTACGTTCAATTCTACTTCTAAGTTATGAACATTTCTCCTTTCTGGAATTCATTTTAATTTAAGGTCCGAAAAGTCAATATTTGATATGTAAATATTTTATCGATATAAGCAATAACACGACATACGTTAATGTTCTATACACCAGTAAACAAGACTAAGTTTTTAGGGGACATTGAAGGTCAAAGGAAGAAAAAGCAACCAGTTGCTCCGTTCAGGCATACATGATACATATGTTCAGTTACAATTGTTATTGCTAAAATCTTAAGATTAATTCTCCTGGTCTCTGCTTCACATGCAGAGACAATTCGAGGGCCGAATGTGGTCCTCAAATTGTTGAATTACCTGCAATTATTTGAAGTGTCCGACTGTTAGGATTGAGCGTAGCCAACAGTAGTGTTCTCCTTGCCCGTCGCTATGAAGCCTGGTGGCAGACGATGGTTAATTATAGGTTACAAATTACGTCAAACCAAAAAAACGTTTACTGGTGACAACCTGAAAATACCTCAGAGTGAATTGGTCATACTTCCAACAGAGGTTCTGGAAAAGGATACTATCATGACTACAAGCACCGTACCCATCACAACAAATCTAGGGATAGTGGATGATCTGGTATACTAAACTCCTGCTAAGAGTATGTACTAGAGGAACTTTACCAAGCAGTTATTAAACAAAATAACCCTTAGCCACAACAACCAAAGTGTCTATTCCAGGAGATAGAAGAATTTGAAAATGCGCTGGAAGGAGGTCTACTACGAACCATAAAGACAAAAATAGAAATGATAACCTTTCAGACGTTTTCCAGTCCCACTATGGATGATTTACTGTGAATATTGGTTGATGGATAAACCAGGACGTTGATGACAATGGCAGGCCCTAGGAAAATTAACTCCAGTAAGAATTGACACTTGGTACTGGCTTTTCACGGCGCATGAAGTTAACTTTGATGCGAACACTACAGTTGTAGCGGTACGGAGTTACCGTCGATAGACGAAGGCTTTAGTGACACTATACAATACTATAGAAAATAGGTCTCCATGTACGGATTTCACACACCTCGACTGCACTAGGAACCTAAAACGTAATTCAAATTTGCAATGAAGTCAGGCGTTAAATCGGCGAGCCGAGCATAATATGTATAAATGGAGGAAAAACTATTAAATACATTAAATTTTCACGAAATAAGAGAATTGTTTATTGCAGTAAACTATTGTGTTCCCACACCACCTTTAATGTAATGAAAGGCGCTGTGCGTAGCAAAGCCTTTATCGAGTGCAATGTGGTGATAGTAGTAATCTGTACAAACAATTGCAAAACCATGGTGCGACTCACGTAACCCCACTGACCAGTGAATACAAGCCGAAAGTAATGAATAGGCAATAGCTGCCAACTTCTACACACCTTCGAAGAATCCACATGTTCCGAATGAATCTCTTGGATCATGGCATCCGGAAACAGTAAGAGAGTAAAAAGGACCTCAACAATCCTGCATCCGGTACCAACAGCTTAGTCTTGTGGGAATGAACTGTAGCAGTAAAGTCGAGCCCGTGCTCGCTGTGGGGAAAATAGAGGATAGAGAATTAGACGGCGATTTCCAGATTTGTCGTTTCCACTACGAACAGGATCATTACTCTAACGAGATGAGGAGTCCCTTGTGCACACTTGAAAACGTAAAAAGTACCACAAATATAAGAGATACTTCCCCCTCCCATTGCACTTAGAAGCCTTGAAAATGGTCTGAAAAAGATCACCCGACTAAAATCTGTTGTACAATAGTGTACGTAAAGAGTGATGGTCATTCATACCCCAAATCTGTAGGTGCACTTCTATAAACGGGAATCATACTCTTACTGCTAAATCCCCCACAACCGGTTCCAAAAAAAAATACCTGACGACGGAAACCAACATCACGTCAACTCTCTGACGTCACAACCCGTAAATACCCTAACCACAACTTAAGTGACGACTTGAAACCAAATCAACACGGTGACTATGGTCACATCCAAAGCACCAAATGAAATCAGGAACCCACAAATGACAGGTGACTGGTGGTCTGAATATTGGCGCATCAAGAAGAAACTATCAAGCGACGCGTTACAACCCAACACTGGAAAATGTAGGTACCACGCGTCCAAAATAGAACTTAAGACCGATAAATACAACTGTGGGTAATCTCGATAAGAACGGAAAGCAAAATATAGAATCCGGAAACTTAACACACCGAACAGTTTTAATCGCTTTTCGCCTACCAATCAAAACTATTTGAAATTAAACGCAAACCTCCAAGTAATGGCGGCTCAATAATACAAAAAATCTATGAAACATGCATTTTGTGCCTACCCATACACCTATAACTCACGAAGACTGATGCACTGTTACAAAAACTGCCTTCACCATTCCCCTCCATGCGAGATTTCGACGCCTGAAGTACCATGAAAGGGGCCCACCCTGCGAATCCTCTGGATTGACTAAAACAACTGCTTCTGACGCACAACATCACATTACTCGATACTGGTCAATATAACCATCTCCACCGTCTAACAGCAACTACCATCGCCATAGACCTTACTATTTGCTCTCCTACCTGTGAACTTCATCACACGTACTTTATTCACGATTATCTGCAGGAAAGCGACTATTACCCTGTCGAAGTAGAACTTGTCAATCTAACCACATTTCACGAGTGAATACCTCTATTCAACACACAGAAAGCCTACTGACATTTTCTACACAAATAACTATAGATAATCCTAATACATACACGAGCAAAGTTGACATATTCCTTGAAAATGCCTGGAATACTACAGCTATGGAAAGAGCGCCAAGCTTTAGTCTGAGGGTTCACGAGATGATGGATGTTCCGGCTATAATTTTGAGCTAATCTTTTAGTTTAGCACGAAAAGTTCGTATAGGCAGTATACTAACATCCTAGTATCTTTCTGTCTAGTGCAAGTTGCAAGAGTTGTTTCATGGATGTTTTGCAAGAAAACACAAGCTCTTCTGTAAATGCAAAATTTACAGCCTTAAGATTCTTTCAAGAAATGGCCTCCGATTCTTGTCTACCAGTTATTTGAAGAAATTAACTATCTTATTATACAATTTAGTAATCCTACAGGTTTAGGAAAACCTACAATTACTAATTATTAAAATTTAGTACATGAATAGTCCACTCAAACCAACAGAACGGCTTGCTTGTAACAATAGAGATCGATCAGGATGAAATCAAATAAGGACTTCATTCAGCCCGCCACAGTTGCACAAGACTAAACCTCTAACCAACAAACGATCAATAAATATATATGTCTATGATTCTATGCTGAATCTATGCACTTAAGTCTTTGTATTCATACACCCTATGTTCCTACTAACATGCTGAACTGACAAAAGGACAAGGCACTAACGGAGTAGAAAATACTCGTTTTGTGTGTGAATAAAGAGATATTACGAATCCAAGTTATTAATACTTTCAAAGTTTCCTAGAATGCATCACTTAAGTCTCATATTGCGGGAAAAAAGGATAGCACAGTGGAAATTCTTAATAGGGGCGAGGAATTAACCCTTTACCGACGAATTTATTTTTCTAGTTTCTACGTTTAAGCTCACAAAGACCGTCTGTACACTGATGCAATGAAGCATGCTGAGAGCCAGGCAGCCAAAAGAACAACGCTGTAACATGCCGAAGCGTTTAAACCTAGTAGCAACCTCATATTGCTCACATATAATATAATTTTAACATAATTAGCATTTATTCTGATGTTCCCCGTGAGTGCCATACGGCGGTAGAGGGTTAAAGGGATGAAGAAAATAATTTACATGAAAAAGTCCGATCCACTGACAATGGAAGGAGATTGGAGGAAAAAATAACCTCGGTCAGGGGTTCCCAACCTGGGGTGCTCGCACCCCCTGAAGGTGCGAGACGATGTCCCAGGGGGTGCGAGAAAAGTATTATATATGTAATTGGATATTGGCTATATGTTGACAGTTTTACTTTCTTTTGCAATGGACCAACTTTGTTTTCATTTCAGAGTTAAGTATCGTTATTTAGTAGCTGGCACATGAAAAGATTCAATCATATCATTTATTTAACGCGTTTAGTAGTTCCCAAAGTTTAGAACCTAAACTGAACATGTTTGTTACCGGGATGAAACAAGTTCAGGCGTCAGCTCTTCCTCACTGCCTGGCAATTTTTGTGGCATTTGAAAAAAGCCGAAATTTCCAAGCATTTGAGAACTAGTTCTTGTAGTATTCCGTACCATTTTTTACTACTTATTGATTTGCTGTATTTCAAGTAAGATTAAGTTTTTGATGTTTATTCCAATGTTAATTTATTATATGTTTCAGGGCTACATTGGTAATTTCCTCTACAAATTATATTCAAGAATAAAGTAACAATCTTTTGATAAAATTTCATTCGGAATTCGCATAATTTATCCTGGAGGAAAATATAAATTTCAGGAGTGCGAGGTTCGAATGAAATTTCTGTAGGAGTGCGGGCGAAAAAAAGGTTGGGAACCCCCCGATCTAGGTAATAGAATTAAGTGTCGAACTGACCCATACAATAAAAACGTTTTAGTTGGAAGAGCATCCACATACAGTCTTACAAGAGATTGTTGCCATTGCATTGAATCGACAACAGAGGTCAAAAATTAAGATTTTCAAATGAAAGTTAGAACGGTAATAGTCTATTAAATTAACAGTTTCTCCTGTTGCAGCTTCATATTGGAATAATGGACTACTGCATAATATTAAAATATCAATTTTTTAGACGCACAGGAAATGCCAGTGCAGATGATCGAGCAAATGGTCTTATTGCCCGTCAAAATACGTTGCGCCTTGAAATTGCGCACGACTTTCAGTATCGTCAATCGTAAAAGTAAATAAATCGCTGAAGGTTTTGAAAGCAAGGAAACTGAAAAACCGAGCAAGTGTGAAAAACGTTTCATGCCAACTTAAATTCTAATGTATAAATATCTTATTTAAATATATTTTAATAATGAAGCTTTGAATTTCTTTGGCGAAAATAAGATATCCACGATAGCTCTGCAAAGATTTTTAAATTTAACCCTTTCAGTACCAGCGGTACATATATGTCCCAGTAAAAATTCTCGTCTCCTGCTTGCTTTTAGTGTTCGCTTGCTTAACCCTTTCAGTACCAGCAGTATATATACATGTCCCACCCCATTTGGGGGGTGAGGAGGGTCGGAGGGTCACCAAAAATATTTTGATAACTAATGTGAACCCATAGACCAAGAATATATGCGTGGCAGTTCTGTAAATTTTCTCAATTAATTTGGTACTGAAAGGGTTAACGCGCGAAACTATTTACATTTTACATTACCATGGAAGCTTCACTTCCCAGTTCCTAGTATTTGCATCCTGAATTTTCTTTAAACCTTTAGCGACCAATTTGTTTTTCTAGTTTCTACATTTAAGCTCACAAAGACCGTCTGTACACTGATGCAATGAAGCATGCTGAGAGCCAGGCAGCCAAAAGAACGACGCTGTAACATGCCGCCGCGTTCAAACCTAGTAGCAACCTCATATTGCTCACTGTTTAATTATTAGAACAATTCTCCCAAAGACCGAGAAATGCGACCGAATAGTCCACTTGGTCGCTAAAGGGTTAAGAGTTTCCTCGAGGAAATTCTATGTATACAGGGCACTCCAAGCACAAAATTTAGGTACATGATCGAATTTACTGTTGATACTTTGATACTCCAAACAGGAGAATTGTAGGAGAAGAACGAGTTTGCACCCTTAACAGAGATAGAAGTCTCACAAATTTAACAATTTAACAGTATCATTATCCTTTCATCTGACTGTCAAACCGTTCCGATACTAAAACTTGATAATTATACGTCTCTGAAAATTCTAAATGGAACGGTATGCTGTTTTAAAAAGATATACGAATAAAGAATTTGATGACCCCTGATTCTTCGGGTGATAACATCGTTAAAATCAAAGATTCTCCTTTACATTATCACTTATACAGCTCGAAATGAACATTTCTTTGGCTATCTGTCATCGTTTCGTAAAATTTATGGAATACTGGATCGATGCAAAATTAGAAATTTACTAAATAATTCACAGGGATTCCGAAATCTCTGGTCTAAAGAATTACACGATAGTGTTAGGAAAGTGTAGTTATCTGCTTCAGTTCACGTATGAAAGACTTGAAATTGAAAGTTTAAAAAAAGTTTATTTCATATTTTTATTGCATAGCCATTTGGTCTTTTCCAACGAACAAAATTTAGACAAATTAGTTTCATTTTGTCGTAAACGCCATCGCAAGTTATGGAGCTTAACTTTACGTTTTCGAGATTATGAAAAACGTTTCAGTTCAATAATGCTTTCTACACTAGGGTCCAATGAACAAACTTCTTTCAGTGCAAGTTGACGATGTAATCGTACCGAGAGGCAGGAATATATGAATAATTATCTATCCCATCTTATAAATTATTTGAATTCCTGTTTTACAACAAAAGCAAACACGTCAGTGTATCTCTCAATCGGTACTTCACATTTAGTGATGTTTAATGTCGCCACGTTCCAACACTCTGACAAAGTTCTCTTAGAGGACGAAGCTAGCGTTAATCTTTCAAGCTGCTCTGAACAGCTTCGTGTCTGGAGAAAACCTGGCACACTATACCAGACTTCAAACAATAAAAAGAGACCTGTATATTATATAATAACAAGATCAATCATGTGGGTAGATATAATAACCACCTGAACAACTCCCTTTATGTTGTTCTGCTGTGCCGGCAGGGCTACCGAGCATCGT
>VCRD01000045.1:152253-306950 GCA_006783055.1 Trinorchestia longiramus | reverse complement strand
CATTTTAGAGTTAAGTATCGTTTTTTAGTGGCTGTCACATACATAGCTGAAAAGATTCAATCATACCATTTATTTAACGCGTTCGGTAGTTCCTAAAGTTAAGAACCTAAACTGAACATGTTTGTTACCGGGATGAAACAAGTTCAGGCATCAGCTCTTCCACACTGCCTGGCAATTCTTGTGGCATTTGAAAAAAGCGGAAATTTCCAAGCATTTGAGAACTAGTTCATGTAGTATTCCGTACTATTTTTTACTACTTATTGATTTGCTGTATTTCAAGTAAGAGATTAAGTTTTTGATGTTTATTCCAATGTCAATTTATTATATGTTTCAGGGCTACATTGGTAATTTCCTCTACAAATTATATTCAAGAATAAAGTAACAATCTTTTTTTGATAAAATTTCATTCGGAATTCGCATAATTTATCCTGGAGGAAAATATAAATTTCAGGAGTGCGAGGTTCGAATTAAATTTCTTTAGGAGTTTGGGGGCGAAAAAAAGGTTGGGAACCCCCTGATCTAGGTAATAGAATTAAGTGTCGAATTGACCCATACAATAAAAACGTTTTAGTTGCAAGAGCATCCACATACAGTCTTACAAGAGATTGTTGTCATTGCACTGAATCGACAACCGAGGTCAAAAATAAAGATATTCAAATGAAAGGTAGAACGGTAATAGTCTATTAAATTAAGAGTTTCTCCTGTTGCAGCTTCATATTGGAATAATGGACTACTGCATAATGTTAAAATATCAATTTTTAAGACGCACAGGAAATGCCAGTTCAGATGATCGAGCAAATGGTCTTATTGCCCGTCAAAATGCGTTGCGCCTTGAAATTGCGCATGACTCAGTATATTCAATCGTAAAAGTAAATAAATCGAGGAAGTTTTTGAAAGCAAGGAAACTGAAAAACCGAGCAAGTATGAAAAACGTTCCATGCCAACTTAAATTCTAATGTATATCTTATATAAATATATTTTAATAATGAAGCTTTGAATTTCTTTGGCGAAAATAAGATATCCACGATAGCTCGGCGAAGATTTTTAAATTTAACCCTTTCAGTACCAGCGGTACAAATATGTCCCAGTAAAAATTCTCGTCTCCTGCTTGCTTTTAGTGTTCGCTTGCTTAACCCTTTCAGTACCAGCAGTATATATACATGTCCCACCCCATTTGGGGGGTGAGGGGGGTCGGAGGGTCACCAAAAATATTTTGATAACTAATGTGAACCCATAGACCAAGAATATATGCGTGGCAGTTCTGTAAATCTTCTCAATTAATTTGGTACTGAAAGGGTTAACGTGCGAAACTATTTACATTTTACATTACCATGGAAGCTTCACTTCCCAGTTCCTAGTATTCGCATCCTGAATTTTCTTTAAACCTTTAGCGACCAATTTGTTTTTCTAGTTTCTACATTTAAACTCACAAAGACCGTCTGTACACTGATGCAATGAAGCATGCTGAGAGCCAGGCAGCCAAAAGAACGACGCTGTAACATGCCGAAGCGTTCAAACCTAGTAGCAACCTCATATTGCTCACTGTTTAATTATTAGAACAATTCTCCCAAAGACCGAGAAAGGCAACCGAATAGTCCACTTGGTTGCTAAAGGGTTAAGAGTTTCCTCGAGGAAATTCTATGTATACAGGGCACTCCAAGCACAAAATTTAGGTACATGATCGAATTCACTGTTGATACTTTGATACTCCAAACAGGAGAATTATAGGAGAAGAACGAGTTTGCACCCTTAACAGAGATAGAAGTCGCACAAGTTTAACAATTTAACAGTATCATTATCCTTTCATCTGACTGTCAAACTGTTCCGATACTAAAACTTGATAATTATACGTCTCTGAAAATTCTAAATGGAACGGTATGCTGTTTTAAAAAGATATACGAATAAAGAATTCGATGATCCCTGATTCTTCGGGTGATAACATCGTTAAAATCAAAGATTCTCCTTTACATTATCACTTATACAGCTCGAAATGAACATTTCTTTGGATATCTGTGATAGTTTCGTAAAATTTATGGAATACTGGATCGATGCAAAATTAGAAATTTAATAAATAATTCACAGGGATTCCGAAATCTCTGGTCTAAAGAATTACACGATAGTGTTAGGAAAGTGTTATCTGCTTCAGTTCACGTATGAAAGACTTCAAATTGAAAGTTTAGAAAAGTTTATTTCATATTTTTATTGCATAGCCATATGGTCTTTTCCAACGAACAAAATTCAGACAAATGAGTTTCATTTTGTCGTAAACGCCATCGCAAGTTATGGAGCTTAACTTTACGTTTTCGAGATTATGAAAAACGTTTCAGTTCAATAATGTTTTCTACACTAGGGTCCAATGAACAAACTTCTTCCAGCGCAAGTTGACGATGTAATCGTACTGAGAGGCAGGAATATATGAATAATTATCTATCCCATCTTATAAATTATTTTCCAAACACGTCAGTGTACCTCTCAATCGGTACTTCACATTTAGTGATGTTTAATGTCGCCACGTTGTAACACTCTGACAAAGTTCTCCTAGAGGACGAAGCTAGCGTTAATCTTTCACGCTGCTCTGAACAGCTTCGTGTCTGAAGAAAACTTGGCACTCTATACCAGACTTCAAACAATGAAAAGAGACCTGTATATTTTATAATAAGATCAATCATGTGGGTAGATATAATAACCACCTGAACAACTAATCGTAATTAATATTTACACCTCAGTTTTATCGAGGTGCTGCGTGCTCTAATAGAGAGACGATAGAGCTCGTCCTCGTAAAGCGCAAGTTGCTGAGGTCTTCCTCGAAACAAAATAATGGAATGGATTAACTCGCTCGCCCTCTTGCATTTAAATCTGGGAGACTAGTTGCTTTAGGTCATCATTCACCAAACCTCTCCAGGATTTAAGTACTCTATATGAAAAGAAATGTTTAAAATTTTCTTGCTCAGCATTATACCTGCATTGCTACCATATATTTCTGGTTCAACCACTAATCATTGCTACCACAGGTATACCCCTGGAGTTTATTTAGTGTGATGTACGTTTAGCAGAGAAAAAATTGTAAATTTATGACGAAATGATACAATTCCATCTGTTCATGCGTAATACTTTGCAATCCTGAAATAGTATTTTGTGGTAAAAATAATACATGAAGGATAAATTCCCACTAAGTGTTTTAAATTTAAATTATGGTCTATATAACACAAACATCCACTTGCCCCCAGTTAAACAGACACTACAATTACAATCAAAGTTAATGACTTTGAGCACTCAACGAGACGAAGTCTAATAAAAATATATCTATACTACAGAAATTTAGAGGCTCAAACAGAATTATTACAAAATGAAGTAACCAGCCCTTATAGGCGCGAATGCAGTCCTAGATTGGCTTAACCCTTCAAGGACGGAGTGAGCCTGAGAGGCCCAGTGCCGAAATTAGCAAGCCCATAAATTGTTTTTAAATAATTTTTAGAGACAAACTACGACTATTAGCATATGACTTCTGTTATAGTTTGAAAGAAAAATGATTGAAAAGTGACGGCCTCATAGGGCCACCTAGTCTCATATGCTGATTATTTTTATCCGTCGTTCCAGGGTTAACCTAACAAGCTAAAGCCTTAACTTCATTCAAGCCTCGTAGGAGCTAGACTAGGCTAGGGACAGTCACTTTCAGAAGTTTCAGCGGCCCTTAGAATTAAAGTTTTTACGTCTGACTGCTGCACTCTAGTTCGTACAATATCACAATAGTCATCATCGCAGCCATCGTTGTAAGGCGTTCGCTATCACTTATTTTAACTTATCTGATTTCCAGCTAAAGCTGACGTGTCCTAAACATGTCAACACGGCATTAATAACGGTAAGAAATAAATTGTAAAAATTCTCCAATGTCCTCATTTTTACAGGAAAAGTTTCACTTAAGAATTCTCTATTATTGAATTACAATAGTAGCAGGGTACGCATAAAATCTTATTTTAATACATATAGTTGAGACATCACCTATGAATAAGTTTCTACTTACACAGTGCGTTGAAAAATGTGCAAAGTAGAGTTCACATAGCAATTGAGCCTAAAACTATAGTTTGATTGTGAACCAAAGTCTTACCTTTATGAAAAATGCAGTTCTTATGCTGAAAATCTATTTAATCCATGTTCATGCCAGATACGTGGACTCACTTGAGCAAGGTAAACCGTTATTCTTCAAACTGTTAAGTGTAATATAGAACGTACATGAAAAATTTAGATACATTATTACCTGAAATAACGGCTGCAAAAAAAAAAAAACAGAACACAACGAGGTAAAAATTCGATTTACATTCATGGTTTTTAGCCTGTAAGTTCAGACTGGCTTACGTAAGACATCGGCACTGCACAAAAGGAAGTACACTTTCGATACACAAAAGATAGCCAGATGAATTTCAAGTTAACACGTTGCCTCCGATTGCCTGATTGGTGTAAAACTGCACTTTGTACGCATAGTCACTAGAAGGATCTGAAAAAATTACAGAACCTAACCTAAGTGGTACACATACGTACCACTTCGGAGTCAACGTGTTTAAGTCTCCCAGAGCTGAAACACCCAGTAGTCTGCCATTCAATTGCTAGGAAGGTTCACTATTTTACGAATGAATGATGGCTAGACTAAATTAGAGACTGTACAGTGCTGCTCCGAAATAATACAGAAGGAGATTAAAGATCAGATACGGAGGACTTGAACAGTCTGAGGATGTACATGAACAAACCTTAGCAAGCACGGACCTACGCGTAATTGAACTCTGGCTGAGACTCTAGGTAGAATCTAATTCACTATAGAGAGATGTCTGCGTTCATTACACCAGTACTTCAAATTTGATAAGAATTGGGTCACTACGTTTATGGTTTTCACGAACTTATATGCACAACATCTCTACCCAATAGTTTGCCCAATAAGGTAAAATTAAGCATCAGTAAATCGTGGTAAAGGGAAACAGTGAAAATTCTTTATAAAATTATAACACCAATCAAGTAACAGTGCTTCCAATCGAAATCACGATCAAAAAAAGTAAGACAACCTACTCTTAAGGACGACAGTCAGTCCGAGGTTCTAGGGCTTGTGCAGCAGACTGGAAACAGGGTAGAACTCCACCAGACTGACCAGGCTATGCTACTGATGCGTTACAAGCATGAGCCGTTCCGAATTTATGAATTCGCTTGGCACTAATTAAGGTCATTAATAAGTTCGTAGCTGGTATTTTACCCATCAATTTGGTAAAACGAGTATTTCATCAATAATACTGTTAAAGAGTATCACCCACATCAATCAATAAAATTTGTCAAGGGAATTCTACACCAGTAAGATTGGTGAAGGGTTACCCCATTAGCAGGCACCGCACAACGGGCAGCAGAAACTATTTATAATAAATACAGATAGCACAATGAATTATAAATTAATTTAAAATTTAGACAGCTACATACGACTGCAACCATCACAGAATGCACAACCAGTGCCTTCGTAAGCAAAACTTCCATTCAGAGACGACCACACGATCGAAAAAATCTAAAATTGCGGGACAGACACTTAACGCTTGCTTAATTGATCACAAACATTCCAAACAAACAGTGAATGACACCACAGAAGCAAAAGATTTAAGTTTCCGCGACACAGTCCAGTGATCTTGCTGTCTGGATCAACAGCGGAAGGAAAAGACTTGTTCTTAAAAGTCGGAGACCATTCCGCAGGATCTTTTTCTACGCCACCAATGTTCGATACTTTTAGTTATTTTTTAGAATTTAATGCTGATATGATTTCAAAGAAACTTTATATTTTATCAAGTAAATAAAAACAATTTGCAACTCAGTTTTCAAATAACAGATTTAGTTTAACAAATTTAACAAGAACATCATGCAAAAAATTATTTGAGAACATTTTTGTATAATAAAAAATGCACGTTTTAAATGTATTGGTTCATGTATATATAGGGAATTTATATTCGTATTTAACGTGCAGAAAATATAAATTTACCGCAACGTTGTAGAAAGTTTCCGTAACAGACATAACGTGGTGAAATAATTATTGTCATTCTCACTTTAACGGTAGGATGGTTAAGATAATACGTAGAGCTCAGCATTCATTCGAGGCAAAAGATTATTGACTCACAAGTCCGGTAACAGTTACGGAACTATTTCAAAATGCTTAGTTATACATTGATCTACCGTGTGATATATCGTCAATATATATAACAGATTGGAACGACAGCAACTTTGCCTGGGTGTGGAAGACTATCGAAATTGTCACGAAGGACTGCACACAAACTATGTAAGTCACGAGGTTGATATGAACCCAAGAGTTGAGCTGAAAGAAATCGTAAAAAACTTGGAAATGTATGACAATAACGTAAGTACTCGTATAATTCAACGTTGTTTTAATAGGAATAACGTTCATAGACACAGACCATGACTAAAGCCTCTTTACAAGCCACATCATCTTCCAGCACGCTTAAACTTTGACAAAACTTTCTTGGACAAAGAATTGGTGAATGTACGAATAATTTCGTCACTAACTGTACTTCTGAAAATTAAATAGTTGGAGCTTAAATTTTCGAAATAAATAAATAAACAGGCAAGGAATTTAACTTCTTGCATTGGCCGTGCTTATGGCCCACACCTTTATAAAACTATAATAATTTGAATTTCTGGAATTTGTTCAATTTTCCGACCAAAAGTTAAGCATTTTTTCCAAAATTTGCAACAATGTATAATAAATTCTACATATTTTTAACAAAAAATGCGCATGTTGTTTATGGTTTGAGAAAACCGAGTAGCTCTTCACGATCTGATCAAAATTATTTTTAAGAAATATCATGCTTCTCCTTGATGCACCATACATTAAGCACCATTCAAGATCAGTTCTTTCAAATCAGTCGATCCAAAACAATTTATATGCATTCATTAAATGTCGGATAGCTTCTTGATTCATTGCTGGTGCTGCATTACGTTCAAAGTTACCATTTTTAATATATAAAGTGATCGAGTATATTCAAATGCTTTGAAGCCTTAAGTAAAATGAGGAAAGTATGGAAGGATATATTTTACTGAATTATAGCGCTAAAATTAAAAAATCTGCTTTTTTCATCATGATGCAGGTTAAACTCATACATCAGTATTAAAAAATGGCAAATATCTTTGTTTGCAAATTCTTTTACGGATGTTAAAAGTAGACACAATCATTTGTTGTAATGCTAGTGCAGTCCTAAAAATATAATTGTATCGTTTGCTCATACTTCCATTAAAACACATGAAGTGATCTAGTTGTGATCGAATTAAACATTCTATAATACTCATTAGGTTGGCAATTATCGATAGCATTTCCCTGTATGGACAAATCAAACATTTCGTTCTTTCCTGCCCATCTACAATCAATCCTAGTTACACGAGCTCTAAACGTTAACTCATCTTGGAGTACAGAATAATCATTTTCATTTATATAATTGGTAGTTCACGAGTGAGTCAACAATAATTAGACTGCATGAAAAAACACTACATGCTTACAATTTGTGAACTTCTAAATTGGTGCTGAAATAACACGCAAAATTAGTCCTCGTATTAACTGTTCATTGCATCACGCAGTAAGTGACAGCAACGGATTATCTAAACTTGTTCTCGGCAGTGACGAAATTCAAAAGAGCGGCGATCTCATTTGGACGATACACTGTCCCAGAGAGACGATGTATCAGCCTTAGGAGCTGTCGTTGTTCAGATGCAGCCTAGATAAATGGATTGTGTCACAATTGGATATTTTTTCAACGCATTTGTATCTTAAGACGAAAATAGCATTCGAAATAGGTAAGAAATTGGGGCCACCCTTCCTACTTGAGAAGAAGGAGACCATGTTTATCGTTGATAAGATACTAAACGAATTTTCCAAGAATTTATCTATGCATTTCTTGCTCTATGGACTTATTTTGCTAACTTTCAGTTTCTGATGATTAACATATAGTAAGCTCCGTTATATATGACCACGTTTGGACAACTAAATTTGGCCATAATAGGCGGTTGGTCATATATACCGAATTTTTCGTTCCCAGTTTTCATGATTTCATATAGAAAAAAATTATTAAGGGTGAAAAAAATTAAATTATTAAGTAAAATATACTATCGAAATTAATATGATTTTTAATCATTTCAATTTTTAGACTAAATAAGCCAAGTAATGTCTAATATCATTTTAAAAAATCAATATAGAATTTTACATTTAAACAATTAGCACAAAATGTAGCTCCCCACAATCTGGAGGCAAAGTGAATCTACTTTAATTGTAAACAAATTAAATGGCATCAAAATCTGTTGTTTCGCCAAACACAAGGAAATAAATCTGTGATATTCGTATGAATAGATTTGTGAGTTATAAAAATGGATAAAATATGATTAGTTTACAGGATTTTTAACAACTGATTCCCATCTATCTGCAAGCATTAAACAACTTGTTTTAATAGGTTTTTTGTCTATGTATGCCAAAATGTTTGTCTTACTTACCAAACCCTAATCATCAAACATTGATAGGGTTTAATTTTGAACCCGCAGAGTTGATCTTATAAAACGGCAGGTGATATTTACTGAAGGTTCTATTTAGTGGAGTCTACTTGATTTTCTTGGATGTAAAAGTCACTTTTTGCGATCAATTAATTTATCCCCCTTTCTGATCTCCTTATCAATCGAAGTTAAAACTTACTGATCTAAATACTTAGTATGTATTGGTAAGATTGAATCCTAATTGTTATATGAATAATTTCACGCCCTGGGATTCAAACACATAGTAACGTACAAATTATGTATTTTATTTTCATTCTGCACGTATTTTTTGGAAAGAAAAATTCAAACATTAATTTAATTGTGATTTTTTATAAGCTGTACGATGATGACTTTATCAAATTTTTTAATAGGGAACTTGAATTGAGCGCAACTAATACTCAGGGATAAAATTATTTTCCGTCAAATGAGTTCCATTTCAATAAGGTTCCAATTACTGTTACACTTTCCCCAACTTTATGTTTGACGGTGGTTTTACTTCCTTAATTTTCAATTCTTGCTCATGTTGAAAGCTTTACGGGTACCCGAGGCATCATTATTGCTATAACATACTGCGATATCAACAAACTCGGGCAAGCCGAAATTGACAAACCTGCAGCTATCTGCCTTGAGGTTTAAAACAAATTTGGAACCAGTGAATTTCTGGTGCAAGAAATTTGAAACACAATAGTTTTTCATTTACTTAATGAACGAGTTTACTTGACAGAGGAAAGTTATTAATACACAGTAGTTGATATAATAAAATTATTCCCAATTTTTAAAAGATGTACACTCTATTTTCATTTAATACATCATATTTCAGAATATTATAAACGCAAGAAAAGTATCGACATTACAACGGTTATGATGGTTTCAAGTCCCGTAAGAAATCAACACCACTACTAAAAATACGTCTAGGGATGTAATACAAAAGAATCTAGGCATATGATAAACTAAACTGAACCAATGATAACCTGTGGATGATGCAGCTTTCGCAGGGTACTCCCCACGTGATATAACTACATTGGGCAAAAAACAATGGTGCCTGGATCATGTTAAAAATACTTAAATGCTATTGTGCGCACGAAAGTGAAAGTGAGTTAAGTCAGATTGATAGTTACATTATGTATTACTAAACATTAAACTTAATTCTCGCTGTCTACTCGAGAGAATCCCATTACTCTACTCTACTCGAGAGAATCCGCGAGAACAGCTTTCAAGAGTTCAGTTGGAAAACAAGTAGGTTTTATCACACGAAACAGGGACAACTCTACAAATTTGGCCCTGAAGGAGCAAACCTAAGTCGTAGTGCAATGTACCTGACCTCTTTCCAATAAAGTGCTGAGTCACGCTCCAGTCAGTGTGTGTTCCCATCTCATTGCCTGGTCCTGTTGCTTGCTGCAGCTCTTATTAACATCACCTGCCAATAAAAATCCACGGTTTTAGCTAATTTTAGATGAGGAAGAAAAAGTAAGTTCAGCTGTGACACGATGTCCAAAGTATGATCGAGTTCAAGTGGGACGATGAAAACATTTTATTTTATCAGTGTGGCAAGTTAAGATGGCTATTTCTCAGGCGTGTCTACAAGCTATTCAACAGTTGACATACCATTTGTTTGGCAATGTACAAAAAAGGTTTTAAATTTAAAGTTTCAATTTATTTTAAAATCATATTTTTTCTATAGCTAATACATCAAAGCAAAATATGAAAAAAATTACCTGATTGTGAAGATTACTTCCGTGATATCTCAGCACGTCGCATATTTTCGAGTCCTTCTTAAGAAAATAGTTCCAACTCACTGAAAATGAAAATAGAATTGATCAGAAAGTCATAGAAGGAGCTTGCAAGACTTAAAAGAATCGAATTTAGAGTTTTCAATTCTTGTATGTCTCAAACGGGACAGTTTGTGGGTGGACAGAGAGCTTCTAAAAGGCAAGTTTTCTTGTGCCTACTGTGGCAGTATTGAAATAGTTTCAAGTGCTATATTACAGATAAATTTAGTCAGAAAACATCGCAAGAAACAATATGCATTTCTACAAATATATTGCAAGAAATTAGAAACAGTAATTATTTGAATAAGAATTAGATAATTAAAAATGATAAATTTGAAGAACTTATCAGAGAGCCTTACAACCCTTGTTTTAATTCACACTTAAAACATAAAATTGTGCTTACCGTCACATTAAATGAAGAGATTGAAAACATACTAGACAAATAAACATTCTTCCTTCCTTCATGATATCACGGTCTTTGAGTGAAAGTTTCAGTAAATTATGTCGTTTTAACAGAGTAGATAATACACTAGGTTATAACTATAGCTTTTCTTTCAGGAAAATCGAAGAAGGATAATTTGCATGTTTTCCTTACGTGGCAAATTATCCTTCAGTTGCGTCACTCAACGCAACAGAAGCACCGCAGGATTTTTTTTCTATTTCGAAGAACGTATCACATTACCTGTAGGTAAGGCATGCAATAATCTTTTCTTCATATTACTGCTGGGTTGGGACATTGAAGTACTTCGATTCGCAGAAAACTTATCGTCCGGCATCTTTGATTCTCATCCATGTCATAAAATAGAACATCATTGTGCGAAAATTTGTCTGGATGATATTATTATAATACTTTACATTTTAAATTTCAGAGTCACTGCGAACATTTTCCGTCATCTTACCTTGAGTTCTAATGTATTCACGAACTGAAACGTACTCTCAACGTCTTGTAAAAAGCATGCCCTTACAATATATTATACTAAGCCATCCTATTTTAGAAGTTATTTACGTATATTTTTAGAATGTCTCCAAAAAACTTCCGTTGGTCGTTCTACAAAATTATTGTGACTAAAAGAGACCTTGAAATGTGAGGATTAATTCAGTGTTTTTACATATTTCTTCATTGACCATGTTGAAAATTAGTTTTATTTCATAAACAACATAAAAAATGTATACGTGAATTGAGGACATAATATGTAAAACCAAATTTAGCGTGTTTTTTCGTGTCCGTTGATTAAACCGAAATAATTTCAGGACACTGGATATAAACTACTGAATTCTATTTTATCATAAAAAATAAATATTCTGCGTTTTGATTTCAAAATCAAGTGATGCAATTTACTACGTTCCGACGAGTACTACAGAGGCAAAGACAGCTAGGAATTTTGTTCAGCAAAAACTTAGAAACTACACTTAGGAAAATAGGAATTTAATTAATTCAGTCTTTTCGTACAGATATAACAACATACGAGTAGGAGCGTGATTCACATCTCGGCTGTGTTATCTCTGAATCGAGCTAACATATTTTTGGGCTGAGTTTCATCTTTGCAGAAAGAAACTGAACGCTGAGAATGAAAGGCAACGCTTCAAAGAAGTCAAGAGACTAGACTTTCGCAGGCGTAAATTTTCGGCGTTTCTAGATTGAAAATTTAAAAAAGCAACTGCGTACTCCTCGCTCATATGATGCTTATCTCCAAGCCTTGAGTTCTCTGCCCGAATTATGAACATTTAAATGAGCGTCATATGCTTTATATATAACCTAAATTTAAAATTTAAAAAAATGGTGTGAAAAAGTGTCATTAGTATGAAGTAGTATAAAGTATATGGATACAGGATTTATAAAAATTAAGTCAAATATATGTAAATTTTACGCGTTCATACCAGATCTATCGCCCTGGAAGTGTTAATTGATTATCATCATGTGAAAATACTGTGCACAAAAGTTAAGCACTCAATTGTACGAAGGTGTAATTATGCACATGCAAATTAACATTGCTTTTAGAGTGTGTGGAGATATTACATTCAACGAATTAATATTCAGAGCGTGTGAAGTATATGTTCATTATCAGATCTCAAATTTACGTTCATTTTCAACTTCACCAACTAATTAACTAAACAAGTGCGTAATTGCGTAGTACTAAAAGTAACATCTTTGAAATCTTCGTAACTGAAATGTGAGATTTTCAGGGTGATGGGCTAGTAAAAAAACTTTAACTCGGTACGTGAATATTAAATTCAATCATTTAGAACAAGAAAAGAGACATTTTCGCTCATGGACGATTGAATCGCTTATGAGTAGCACAATAATAGTTGTGCGGTATTCTGAGGCACTTGCACATTTCGCTCATTTTGTTAGTGGTGTCTGATATCGAAACGATGAACTTAATAGACGTTTTTGTAAATCGATATGCTGTAGCAGCCCTTATATTCGGATAATTGTTGGAATTACTTTTATATTATTAAGGGTTACCCAAAATAGATTGATGCAAAATTGTAACAAAAGATTCAACTTTCTCACACTTAAAACTTTATCTTTAATTCAAATTTAGTATGGGTTTAAATTTAGATTAGGAAGTATGATAGTTGAATGCTGTTTCCACGTAGTTGCCTCTTATTGTATACCTTGATTCAGAATGTGTTACGTAACGATTTCAACTGATTCTCTATCAAACAGCGTTTCGATAATACTGTGAATAATGTGTAGTCGACCGATACCAAGAATGATTGAATGCAACTGAGGAGAAAAAATTACAGCCTGGTAGAAGTCTACGGATGTTAAAACACACATTTAATTACCTTAAGTGTACGTAACTTCTACACAAAGAGTTGCAATCGCAAAAAAGGCTACGGATTTTGGAACACATATTTAATTTACTTCTGTGCTTGCAACTTTTAGAAAATTAGTCTACGGATTTTAGAACATATATTTAATTCCCTTCATGTAAACTACGTAGCGTTCAGAGATACTGTATTGTGCCTGAAAATAGATGGGACCATTTTTACAAGGCAAAGGCATTTCCGTGACCAAAACGCAGAATAAGCAATTTTGGGTTACATAACGAGCAGGATTTCATGTGTGCAGTCAGCTTAGAGAAAATAAGCTCAGCTCATTTGATGATTTACGAAAACTTCCACGTGATATATTTTTAAAAGAACTTAAAATTATACGACGTACTGATTAGTGCGCAGCATGTTAAAGCAGAATATTCACAAAGAGTCATTAAGAAATCATACATGACAAACACCCAATCACAGATGAACAAGTACTGGATAACAATCACAAGCCTCGAAAAAACGGCTGGAAATAGGATCCGTCTATTACAGCGGTAATGTAGGGAAGTAAGAACTGGACAGATGAATGCAACGGCACAATTCTTTTTCTTGAACGTTGAAAAATTTCAAAAATTTATCCCAAAGCAACTCTATCTTACTTGAATATTTCATTGAAAAACGAGTAATAATTCGTACACTGAAATCCTAATTAAAGGCGAATCAAATATGTGCCGTCAAAGTTAATATCCTGGGACATTAAATGTATTTGATACTAAATTAAATGATATCAAATGTCGTTATTACATTGTCCGGGTTTCATTGTCGAAAATAATATGATGTTGAGAAACTCCGTTTAATTTTAATACGAGATTTAAGAAACAAGCATTCAATAAAGATGTTCTTCCAGCTATCAGAAAATATCAGTTCTATTTTACACTGCGAGGCAGACGTGACAAGTATCTGCAAAAAACTACGAGTTTTTCTACAGAGTATACTATGGACAGTCCATACTGACATTTTTTGATTACATCAGGATAATAGATCTCTATGAGGGTAGTTTTAATAAGAAAAAACTTCCAACCTGTTTCAATTCGAATCCATTAATGTGAATGACGCTTGAGATAGACATAGTGGAATGTGAAGCGACTCAGAAGGAGGGCTTCCGTCCATTGAGTTCTTACTCGAGTTAACTTACGGATATCATCTTTAGGTCGTCTGTAAATCCAGAGTCAGCCAGCATGCCAAGTAATTTACTTAATAAAATATCTAATGAAATTTGAGCTCCTACTAGAAATTGCCCAAAGCTAGAAAGAGTCTTGTGATACTGATACATAAAAAAGATGTTTTTGGTGCGTCAGATTTTCAAGCAGTGAGCTTAATGGCAAAAGTATTTTTTAATAATACAAAAGTATCGAAAAACTTCAGGAAACATGAAAATGTATAAAATCCTATTAAACTGTTTAATTCGACCAATTTCTGGAACTGTACGAAGGAACAACGAAGTATTGATGTGAATGGAGTACGATGCTGTGATTGTGAGTAGTTTTTATAAGTACATTGCAACTGTCCATTAGAGCCTATGCCATTGTGTACTGACTTATATTTACAGTAGATATAACATTTTAATGCGTGCGGCACAATTATTCACATCAAATTTTATTTGATCAGTGATAGACAATAAACAGGGCCGTATTTCGTTCTTTTACAATAAACAACATGAATGAAAAAAAGTTTCTAAATAAACAATATTTATAGTTTCCAATTGATCAGAAAAATATTTTGGATAAATGTCTTTTGTTATAGCTCAGTAACCGATTGTGGAGGATAACAATGACTAGGAAAATTATTTACTCATTCTCCGTGACAATATTTGTCCATTTTGAATTTTATTGTTGTATGACCTATTCGTCCCTTAGATATTGGGACACAAAATTGTTTAGAAATTGACAACAATGAAGTCAGAGCACGAAGTCTTTTGGACCTTTGATGAAATTACTGCCTCCCTCTGACACCAAGGGAAGCATGAAGTGCCAGCAGGTAGCTATAAAACCCACGGTCAGAAGTCACTCTATCCATTCAGAGCCAAGCAGCAGACCAAGAAGCAACTGAACGGTCTCTCTGCCTCTTTCATTCGAAGCTCCAGTTCCAGTATCGTACCTTCAGTCCAGCTTCTCGTTCGTCTTTTGTTTCTCAAGATATTTCCCACCGCATCTATGCAACAGGTAAGTGAACAAAAGTATGATAGGTCGTTCTCTAATACAGAACGTTGCTCTTTGAAAATGAAGGGATTGAAAGCCAATTTGGAAGTTTCGTTTTGTTGGTGGCCAGAAAACTTTTCAAAAATGAACATTGAGTAAAAAAATTTTGACGAAGTAAAACAGCGTATAACAATAAAAGTGAACTGCTCGAAGTTTTTAACCAACTCATTTGTCATGTTTATAGAAGCTAATTTATGTCCAGTATTGTATGAACGTTCACCCTCTACTTTTTATTAGTTATTTTATATTACTATCTCATTAATTAGTACCAGTGTATTCACTGTTAACACTCATAATAGGAAAGCTCATAATCGCAAAATTTCATCGTAATCCTTTATTAGAAAAATAATATCAGTTATGCTCATTTTTATCAGCCCGTAACATCATGATGACGTTAAAAAAATGGTGTTCTCTCAGTGTGCAAGCAATTAGGATCATTTGAGATTATCAAATATCGGTTTTAGTTCTAAAAATATACTTTTATATTTTCATAAGGCGATCGCTCGCTTCTATGTAATATGATCAGTCGTGTAAGCAACACACATCGAGTACTGGCGTATAATGAATGTATCATGAAATATCTCCCGTGATGCATGGGTTTAATAATGGCTCGTATTTTACAAGCATGTACAATTTAAGACCTAAGACAAAAGTTTTTGTCCAATAGTTTCACGTTCTTGAAACTTATGCTCTCTGACTTCAAATTAATTCATACGAAATCATGTATGAATTAATTTGAAGTCAGAGAGCATAAGTTTCAAGAACGTGAAACTATTGGACAAAAACTTTTGTCTTAGGTCTTAAATTGTACATGCTTAGGTCATTGTACACGTGTTAGTTGTGAAGAAACATGTTAGTTTTACGCTTATAACGTTGCATTCCCACTCATCAAAACATTTCTTAATGCTCCGCGAATGAAATTTTCATTTAAAATCCTTCCTTTACTAAATGAGCCGTAGTGCAGCGGTTGCTTCTAGACTTAGATTCAAATTTAAAGCATTACATTTTTCATTTTTATTGTAATGAGTATGTCGTATGTTTTGATCTCTTTCACAGTTCTCCACTCATGAATTTTCAACAATGAACTATCTGGTAATATCTATACGAATAGACTTAAGGCCGTTGCATCAATCGGGAACATGAAACAAATACAGTACATGAAACGTCAATACTGGGCCCGTAATTCATTCAATGATAAACTTCAATAGTTTTGCCGTAAAACAAGTACAAAAGTTTCCAGTTTGCACAAGACTTTCTCCAGCTACATCATGAACATTTACATTATGTAATTTTTGCATCCATTAATATTTATCACCTGCTGACATGTATGTAATAAACTGTGGAATCTGAAGTGTTTGAATCATAAGAAGAAAGAGATCAAAATGAACAGAGATGCAACCAGGCTATCATACCAATGTGTTTAATCAGATAGCAGACGTGAAATAGTTTCTGTCTGGTTTAATAGGAGTAAAATATTGGTAAACACTTGACAATACAGCAACGAATATTCTTTAACACTGCATAAAAAGATAAAGCTATAAGAAAGTACAACATATAAAGGAGAAAGATATAAACAACGAGATAAATGATTATGTTCTTACCATGATTTCATTATTTCCTAACTTGATTTGTGCAGTACGTATGTCATTGTTATAAACAAGGTTTTTCTAGCGGAGAAAAATATCTCTTATGATGTATCCGCTGCGAAACTGCACTGCGTAGTAAGAAATTTTCTCGTTCAAATTCAGTACCCTGAGTATAATGAGAAAGTTGCAAATGTTTCAGAAACTTATAAAATTTTAGCTTAAATCCAATTTACGTGTCACTCCCTTTCCGTGGTCTCCAAGTTCTTTGAAGAAGCGATCATTTTGCATAACTTCTATAGGATGTTGATGAGTTGGATTACTGAAATTTTTCAAACTTTTTTTCAATAGTTTTTACTGAAATTCTTCACTCAAAAGTTCCCAAAGTTCATTTTGTTTTATCAGTATCGAAAAATTTTGCTTTCGGACATTGAGCAGTGGCCCAGAAAATTATGTTTGTAACTCAAAATCGCTGCTCCTGCGGTCTATTGTACACAACTCGCATATGCTCAACCCTGCTCTCTGTAATAATTTCCTACAATTAAACTTACCTTTTCAAGAGACTTTTGAAAAACTCTCAGTCACTAAGCTCCTTGTAAACTGATAAATATAAATAAATATGGAAATGATTTAACAATACATACAAACACACACACACACACACACATATATATATATATATATATATATATATATATATATATATATATATATATATATATACAGGGTCGTGCAGCTAAATTGGGACTAACATAACTTTTTTTAAATTCGCTATTTTGAAAGGCAAATAATGATAAAACGTAATTTTTACTTGTATTTATTTGTTCGTTATTGTCTACAGAACAAAATCATTCTATGTGACTACCCTTTGCGTCAATAATTTGGGAGATTCTCGAGCGAAACCGTGAACAACTCCTTTTTACATCCTCGGGGTCAAGATTACGAAATGCCCGACGAATGGCGGACTTCTGAGAGTTGACACTTGGATGTGAAGTTACGTTAGACTTTTCCTCAATGACGCCAAACAGCCAATAGTCACAAACATTCAGATCTGGGGAGCTGCTGGGCCAAATATCCTTCGGGACCATCAAAGGAAGATTCTCCTTCAGGAAATCCTGAACTTTCTTGGCTCCATGCGCGGGCGCAGAGTCTTGAACGAGCATCACTTTGAAGGGGTCGTAGTTCCTACGTATCCACGGCATCAAAATATCTTTCAGAATTTTCAAGTACTCCGCTGTGTTGATTTTAAGGCCGGCTTCGATGAAATGAGGAGGCATCACCTTTCCATCACTTGCGACGGCTGCAAAAACCATCACTGAAGCGGGATTTTTGCTCTGCATCACAGGAGGAACTTCTGAAGGATCGTAGGCAACTACCCGAGTGTTCTGGCAATTTGCAACCTCATCAACAACGAACTTTTTCTCGTCAACAAAAACGCAGACATGTCCTCCTTTGTGTTTCAGATGGTTCAGAAGCTTTGGGCATCTTTCAGCTCTGAGGGCTCTGGAGCGGGTAGTTAGGAGGTTACGGACTCTCCTTACGTATGACTTCATACCAAGGTCTTCCTTGACTGCCCTGCTGATGGTGCTACGACTCACGCTGCGCTTTTGTGCCAGTTTTGACATCGGCTGGCTTGGATCTGACTTCAACGTCCTTTTCAGCCCGGCAAGGAATGTTTTGGTTCTCTTTCGATCACTGCGGGGACTGTGTCGACTTCTCTGAACCTTACCCTCGGCATCAAAAGCAGAAACAATTCAATAAACAGTCGATTTCGCATAGCCAGTGCTCTTAATAATGTCTGAAACAAAGTTCCCGGCGCGTCTCAATTCACATATGGTCGTTCTTCGCGCTAATTCCGCCATATTTTAGCGAAATATGCTAGATCTGAATCTGAAATATTATAACAAAGGGCTTAAGGATTGTCTGTAAAAAACGAATTTAGTCATAGGTTAGAAATTACGGAAGATATGTGCTGTTAAAGTTAGCCCCAATTTAGCTGCACGGTCCTGTATATATATATATATATATATATATATATATATATATATATATATATATATATATATGTAACAATTAATCGATAGAAAGCCAGTCACAGCAAACATTGAATCTTGTCCAATAGTTATAAAGAACGTCAAAACAAGGTTTTCACTTACAAAAAAGTAAAGTTTCAACACAGTACTAACTTCTGAGAAGATTCTGGAGTAAAATTTAACTCACTTATTACTGAACACAGCACCCTCGGCTACAAAATTGTTATTCCCATGAAAAGCAACAATGTAAACGAAAAATCTTGCTTCCATGCTAGCGTGGTCTCTTATTTTTGGAGATCAATTCGACACATGCAGCAAGACACTTCTTCCTCCCCCTAACCCTATTATTCGTTAAATCAAATTGTTAGGCAGCCAAAAAAACATTGTTTTAAATATTGAGGGTTCGTTTATCGGTACAGTTTAAAAAACGATGGATTTTCAGGTGAAACATATTTCTATAATTTTATTGTTTTTTCGAGTATTATTTCTGACGTTGTTTTGTGCTCGAACAAAGATGTATAGTCTGGCAGGTTTGACTTTTCAGTCTATTTGTTTCTGTAATTGCTTTGTTTATTTTACTTTTGGAAGGACGAAACTGATATAAGGTGAAGTGAGATTCATTTCCAGATGAAACACAGGCTACGGTTTCGAAAGAGCGCGGCTGGAACACACGCTGTTGGTAGGCAACAGTCTTGTCAGCCAACTTGTGGCAGTTGATCATAGGAATGCAAAATGCTTCATCGACCACATTCCAGAATTTAAGACAGGCAAATTAAGTCCTCAGATCCAAGGCTTCTCAATGCCAGAATTGATTGAGTGTCAATACTCTAGAATAACCAAGCCAGTTCCAGACCTACTTATGGTCATTATCTTGCTAGAAGACCCAGTCGTCATGAAGTTCAAACTTTTGAACCGATATTTGAAAATTAATTTTCAAAATATACATATCTAAGTGCTGATACATTCTCAGTATCTTTTACAGAGAAATATATCTAAGCCCTGATTTTACCCAAACTTCATTGTTGGAACAGTGTTCATCGGTTTGAAGGCACTGCCTTCTCTCCTTTATGCAAAATTTTTTGAATTACGTCCAAATAGCTCAATTTTAGCTTTATCAATCCACAAAACTCTTTCCCATAATGATTCTCTCTAGTTCTTATGTTCACGAACAAATTTCAGCAAGGCATTTTTATGGCTTTTCAAAAGCAATGTAGTTTACTCAGGTGAGCGTGACTTTAGATCGTTTCTCTGAGTTTCATTGCTTATTGATCGTTTAGTAACAGCAATGCCTGATGAAAGTAAATCTCACAACTCAGTACGAGTAATTATCGGATTTTGTTTAACGTGGCGTAGTAATCTTCTTGAAGGTCTGAGAAAATTCTTTTGTGGAACATTAGATCTTATTTGATTTTCAACAGTTTTTATTTTTCATACCTTGCAATAGATGAGTCATTACAAATACATGGAATATCTAATTTTTCTATATTTTCCTCTAGCTTTTATCTTCATTCCATGACTTAACAATCAGTTCTTATTACGAATTTGTAATTTTTTTACTTTTTACCATAATGATAACCGTACTTGTACGAAGTGTCAATGCAGGATGTCTAGTTTGTATTTTTTAGGTTGAAAATAACTACTGATCACATCATTGGAATAATCTAAAACGTTTTTTTAGAACAATTTTAAAACTAAATGTAATTTAACGGTTTAAAATTTAAATTTACATCGTACGAATACTTTTCACACCACTAAAAATTAAAAATATATCTGAATTGATTCACAAGTATATCGGAGTCTTTTTTTTGTTTTTAATTCATAATTATCGTATGAATATTAACTTTTTATACTCGTTGGAAGTATATTAAAGTAAATATTTCTGGGTGCACTAATATTTGTTTTCCCCCCTCAGTAACTTTAATCAATGACACTTGAATCTGTAAAAATGTGGTCTCTTTGAGCGATCACATTTCACCTAACTTCAATTACATGATTGCTTTGCAGTTCATGAACATTATGACTTTTTAAACATGAGAATATTTTCCTCTCAAGAAAAGGCTAGATGACTTGGAATGTTTTTATGTGCCAATCAAATATTGTATCTATAAATAATCCTCGAAATTAATTGTTTTCTATTCCTTAGTTAATGGCTGTATATCTACATAAATGCAAAGCTAGTAGAGGACTCGTTACTAGTACATTGAACAAATAAATTATGTATCAGGTGATGATTTATCTATTTATACCTTGATCATTCTGATCAATGAATAATTAAAATCAGTCAGAAGAACATGTATACAAATTTAGATGGGACCAAGTTGACAGACTAAACCTAAAAAGATCTAAGACCATATCTTCCCTAATTTACCGAATTGCTAATACCATTACATAGCTCTATGTTTGCTAAAATGTTATGGTTTGTATTTATTGCATATCCAGTTTTTTAAAACAGGAAAATTTCCTCAAAACGTATAATGCACTTATCTGGTACTGATTTTAAGCTTCAAGAGTTGGTTGTATACAGATAACATATAAACAAATATGACTGAATTGAGATTGAGCTCCTGGACAAATTGATATACTGCTCATGCATGCACAAACTTCCGGGCAGGTAAGTGCACAAGTCTTCTAGCGTAACCAGGGAAGAGAAGTTTATATGATGCTGTACACATACACACCTCATTACAGGCGAGACGCATGGCGTGTGTGATGTCGGTACTAGCGCTAGCCGCGCTAGTGTCACTGGTGGGCACAACGAGCACGACGCGCTATAGCGACTGCTCTAGCATCTGCCACCGCACCGGCATCATCGGCCGCTTTGCAGGCTGCCGCTGCTCCCTCACGCTCTTCTCGAAGCGCGCCATGGGGTGAGTTCTGAAGAAGGCAGCAAATATGGAATTCTCAGTGTGTCAAATTCAGAATGGGGAGCAATTCCGGAAGTGTGAGAGAGGGATCAGACGTGAGAGGAGGTCCAAGTGTGAGGGGGTCTACCTGTAGATGTCAGAAGGGACAGAGTGTGAGAGGGATCCAGATGTGATAGGTTCCAAACGGAGAGAAAAGAGCGAGACAAGAAGACATAATAAGAAAAGAAAGGGCTATGGGTTAACTATTTTCCTAAACTTGTACCATACATTTCATTTGAAGTAGGTTACATCTTTCAATTTTGGTTTGTAAAATATTCCAGCTCCTATGATATAACTAAAAGTGATCTAATTACGATTTTTAACTCGTATGTGACAAATTCTAATTTGAACAATCCAAAGTCTCTGTACATTCACATAGTACAATAAAATGCTGAGCGCCTATCATCTACAAATAATAATAACTCTTAGTGATCCATCTGTTTAGATACGTTCTTTTAATCTTGCTATTTCCGGGTAATCATGTTGAAAGCAAGCCTAAGCTCAAAACATTCAAGTTAAATACCAAGATACTTTTTTAAATGAAATAAGATATTTCTTCTCCGTCACTTTCATCTCTAATTTCCCGGTGAGAAAAAAGTTCCCTGGAAAAAATATAGCTTCAATAGGCGTGCATTATGAACAGAAATGTACTCCGTGACAGCAGTCCTTGTACCTGTCTGATGAAGCACGGAGTGGAGGCAGTGAAATGCACGAGCATGGAATAAAGAGTCACAAAAAATGAATAACAAAATCTTGTGAGAACAATGTCCTCTAAATTATCAACGATAAAAAAAAGTGAAGACCGAATTGGTGTTCGCTCAGGGGTGGTATAGGGGAACATGGAAATTTGAATTGACGGTGGTGTGGGCCCGTCAAGCTTGCGTGCTGTACAGTGTCATGGCCTGTCAAGTTTGCGTGCTGTATAGTGTTATGGCCTGTCAAGCTTGCGTGCTGTATAGTGTTATTGTCTGTCAAGGTTGGGTGCTGTACAGTGTTATGGCCTGTCAAACTCGCGTGCTGTACGGTGTTATGGCCTGTCAAGCTTGGGTGCTGTACAGTGTTATGACCTGTCAAGTTTGCGTGCTGTACAGTGTTAATGCCTGTCAAGTTTGCGTGCTATACAGTGTTATGGCCTGTCAAGCTTGGGTGCTGTACAGTGTTATGGCCTGTCAAGCTTGGGTGCTGTACAGTGTTATGGCCTGTTTAGGTTGGGTGCTGTACAGTGTTATGGCCTGTCAAGCTAGCGTGCTGTACAGTGTTATGGCCTGTCAAGCTTGGGTGCTGTACAGTGTTATGGCCTGTCAAGCTTGGGTGCTGTACAGTGTTATGGGCAAAAAATGTTCGCTTCCTTATTCTTAGCTATTGCATTTGCGTTCGGTAATTAATGACATTTGTTACAGGTACAACAAATGGAAATAAATTTATTAATATAATAAATAAATAAATAAATACAAATGGAAATTTAATTTTTTCATCTATTTATATGACACGGTGTTTATCAATGAAGAATTTTACTTTCTCTACATTCGATTAATGCAGCCAATGCATATAAATGACAATGCTGCTCACTACTACTACTACTACTACAGGTGGCGTTTATGAATTATCTCCAGGTACAGTCCAAGAACGACTGTATTCGTGGTGACTAGAGTCATAAATATGAAACTTATTATCTTACTACAAATCACATCACAGGTTTATAAGTATTTTTCCCCATCAGTCTTTATCACGTACCAGATGCCTGAGAACACATTTATTGAACCGATTTATAGGTCCTAGTAGTTACATGCTTTGTTAATGAAATTTAATTTCCTTTTTGCCTATATTGTAATTGATAAACTGAGTAAATTACACTTCTCTCGCCACTCTAGTGTTGTACGAGTTGATGCAACTAATTGTGTTTCTTTCTTTGGTATACATGTCTATAGTCTGCTAACCCCCAGTGAATAATTGTTTTTTGTTTCAGCGGTCTGCCAACACAGGGTCTGCTTGCATCCCACAACGAGAATCAGCTGGGGCATATTTATGCCTCAGGACCGAGCGAGCCAGAGCACCATCACACAGGCCAATTCCCCTCCGGAGACTCCTCCAACTCCATGCTGGAGCTGTCCTCCGGTGGTGCTCTGGGTGATGGCGGTACTGACAGCAGAGCCTCCTTTGTCCCTATTAACGGGTACGAAATGCTGCCTAGCTGGCTACTTGATGACTACACAGGCAAAATTCTGAGGTCTAACAAGGATTCTCTGTCAAAGTTCTTGAAAGATGGAGACCACTTCCGTCTTATCAAACGGTTCGCTTCGACGATGTCGACGAGCAGTGCCGAAGAACCATCGAAGCCCTTAGGCCTCGGCAGACCATAACTTGCATCTGAACGCTTGCATTCAGTTGCTAAACTCTTCACCTTTTCTCAAATTGAACATATTTTTCTCCAATAAAATGTTAAGTAGAAGGAAAAACAGCAGTGAATTCAGTATTACTGCAGAATCTGTTTAGATTACGCATAAGCACTGCAAAGCGAACTTAGTGAATTGTAGCATTAATATATAGCCTACGAATTTCGAAGGAAATTAGAAAGTATTCCTGAGGAGGTTGTACGTTTAGAAGGACTATCCAATCTGTTGAAAATGGGTTCAGAAGCCACACTCCGTTGCTTTACAGCTCACATTGTAGCAGGCCCTGCATACATAGAGGCGTTAAAATTCATTGATGAATAAAAGCACACAGCTTAGAACTTGTTTCCTTAAACCTCACTGAGATCCAGTCCATCACGCAACATTACATCGAGGGAATGATCAAAGTAATTCACATACTGGGGCCTCACGAGGCTGGTCAGGGTCGTAAGTAAAGCTTGGCAAAAGTCCAATATATTCCTGATGCATTTGCGAATGTTAATTCTATTTCCCGCGATGCCCCGGAATATATATATTATATTTTGAATGCTTTGATGTTATTCTAAACCTAACTTGATGAAATTTTACATTGGAACTTGGAAAATAAATGCATACCTTGAATGATTTATTTGAGCACAAAGCGAGAACTGAGAAACTCAGCCTGAACACAAAATCTAGCCTAATCTAACCTGACCTAACCACCATCAATTCCAGGTGACGCTAGCGTTATAAAATTTTCAAATTATTAGCATTATCCCTCAGTGGATGTAAATGCACGTTATAATACTCATGCCATCTTATACAAGTTAGGACTCACGTAAATACGTGAGAATTTAATGCACTAAACTTAAAATTATTTTAATAGAAGCAATGCCGTTTTTTAAGGAGGGGTTTACTAAAAAGAAGAGACGATACTTTAGCAAAATGGCTAGCCCATGAACATTTTTAAGACAGAAGCCATTATGGATTATCATTTATTTTTCTTTTCAGAGACTTGTTTTATGCTTGTGCTTGCGTCCCTAATCCTTATTTATGAAGGATTTTTATTTTTATTTGTCCACGAAACATCAGAGCAAATAACAGCATTTGATCTGAAGCGCCTCAGAACCTAATTTGGGCAAAAATCCCTGTAACTCACAAGTTTTGTTGCCAACATGTTTGGAAGATATTTATTTTCATTTACGTGAAATATTTCATTCAATAATAGTTCAGAAAAATAAATACATTCTCTCAGGACTCCGTTTCAGCCTTCCAAGTAAACAAACAATTTTGATTGAAATAATATAACTCCTGAGCAAATAACATTAACAATTATCTACCGAAGTTGAGAACACAAATACGTGTGATTTATGAAAGAAAGAAAGCTATTTAACCTCGTAATACCGGAGCCCTAAAAACAGTTACTGATAATTATTCATTGAGCAAATAATATATTTTTGTTGACGTCTTATGTACATTGAGCATACACTAAGTCTTATGCAGTAAAGTCACTATACAAAGTGGACAAGAGTGACGTACCAGCAACGCTGAGTTAAATACCTTTTCATATAACAGGGTCTACATCACAAGAGCCAGTTTACACGAAACAAAATTTGTACAAATTATGAGTTCGTCCATTTTTCTACCAGAGGTATATAGTCATATTTAAATAAAAGGAATGGCTGTAAAAGACAATACCCTTTAGTTCTTCCGGGAGACAGTCGGATATGGCCGTGATCACTGGCTATTAAATAAAAAATGAATGCACCAGTAATTAACACATTGCCTCCGATTGCCTGGCCGGTGTAAATCTTCACTTTGTACATATTATTACTAGAAGGCACTGTAAAATTTACAGAACCTAACCTAAGTGGCCCACATACGTACCACTTCGGAGTCAACGTGTTAAGGAATCAGCATCCACTCATGGAATAATGTATGCATGATTAATTGGGTAACTTACCTTATGAAGTAGAAGTGTATCCGATGTGTTAAACTGCATGAATTAAATATACTACTTTCACCGTTATATTTAAAGAACTACAGGAAAACATTAGAGCCCACCGCACAAAATGAACTGCTCACGCTTTAGGAGCTTTATTAAAAACTAGTTGTTGTCCGCAAACACATAGAAGTATTATCATAGAAATTGGTTTATAATACAAATATTTGACAACCGTGAATAGCCAATGTATTTTTAGAACCATAAACTCATTGTTATCACTTTATTAGATACACAACCGTTTTAAATGAACAAATGTACAATTGCATAAAAAATCTCTTTCTATCGATGCTGAAGGTCTTTTGCAAGGATAAAATATTTGCAGTAAGGTCAGCAGAAATAAAATATTTTCTGGATGATATAAATATTTTTGTAGCTTAATTTTTTATTTTTCTTCCAGCCATTTAAATTGCTTAGTGGTAATCACGCATAAAACTTGTTGTAAAATGCAATGTCTGTTTCCTACAGACAATTATAGCCAGAGTATGTGGAAGTAACCGAACCTACATCGTTCCTGCCGAAGAACGTGTACGAGAAATTCGGGTTCTTGATGAACTTTACCTCTATGGGTTTTTGATCAGCTTACCTTCACGGGTTTTTGATCAGCTTACCTTCACGGGTTTTTGATCAGCTTACCTTCACGGGTTTTTGATCAGCTTACCTTCACGGGTTTTTGATCAACTCACCTTTACGGGTTCATGATCAACTCACCTTTACGGATTCTTGATCAACTCACCTTTACGTATTTTTCATCAACTTTACCTTCACGGGTTCTTGATCATCTCACCTTTACGGGTTTTTGATCAACTTACCTTTATGGGTTGTTGATCAACTTTACCCGATTACTTGAGTTCCCACATTTAAGTTAAAGAAATCCCACCGTTGTCACACTACTCACATTCAATTTTTTGAGTACGTCATTCATTTTACGGCTAGTTTCATAGCAACGTCTGAAAAAATCTATCCACGTCAGAATAACTGGAGCATGTAAGCCCAAATTGCTAAAATTTTGTCCTAAAGCAAAGAGAAAACATGAAAGAACGTCTTTCTCTCCACGCCAAAAGTTTAAAGGTTTTTCTTTTGAAATATACGTAACATGAATATAAATGCTATCTTCCAAAATTTAAAAAATACTTGAAAAACAATATCTAGATATTTTTTATTATTCTGTCTCATTTATAACCAAAAGAGATGCATATTTTTAATGAGAACTGATGTTTCTTTTTAGAAAAACTTTCCCAGCAAAACAAGCTTTCTTGAAGTATTCAACTTCATGGCATGTGTAGCAGATGTGAGCATCACTGTCCTAAAACTGCTGGTGTTGAAAAGTAACAAATATTTGCATGATATACTACCATCAAACATGTGCTTTAGAACTGCTACAGTTGAACCTGACTCACAACTTATATGCTACATGTAGGCGTTACATGAATTCTTACTTCTTAGTTTGACTGTGCGCTACGGATGCCCAGTGCAAGTAGGTATATATATATATATATATATATATATATATATATATATATATATATATATATATATATATATATATATATATATATTACTTAACACGTTGGCTCCGATTGCCTGGCCGGTGTAAATCTTCACTTTGGACATATTATTACTAGAAGGCACTTTAAAATTTACAGAACCTAACCTAAGTGGCCCACATACGTACCACTTCGGAGTCAACGTGTTAAGCGTTGGTATGAGGTGTTATCAACAAAATGTTACATCTCAAATAAGGTAGCAGTTATTGAAGTTTCATTTCAATATACATGCAATAACAGCCACTACAACAAAGTTTATGGTCAGGTGAATGAACATGTAGCATTGTTGTCTTGATATATTTAACGAAAATCCGTGTATAAAGCAAAGAAAAGCAAAGTAATATGCGCTTAGTTTGATATGAGTGCACAATACGCAAACATTGCAGTAACATGTACGTATAAGTCAAGTAGGATAGGAATCAAGTATTCACCCTAACACCGCGTGAACAGAGTAGCATCTAAACATGATGAAGAACGCAGTTAGGGCACTTTTTTCTAGTTCTCCAGAAAAATTGCATTTTTCTCATAAATTTCCTCAGAAATAATGTAATAGAAAGTATAACAAGATAAATCATGGGAGTGAAAATAAAAATTTGCCCATAACATTTTAATTTTCAATAACATTTATGTATTAAGACTAGAAATATTAGTTATTTCTGTATAATTGAGTTATCTACTAACGGAAAATTGTTTATCTTATCAATATAAATCAGTAGAATAACAGTGAACTGAATATTAATGAAAAAATTGAGAAATAAAAAACAAAACCTGAATAGCGTAAACATAGCCTCGTGTGACATGCTGTTCTTTCTAAATTTGGAGGAGTCTACTAACAATTAGCTATGTTTTGTTGTTTCCTAAAGTCATAAAACAGATTAGGTAAGTCTCCTTAGATAAATAATACATTCAGCAACCAGAATTTACACGCTTTATGTAGTTGTCAAAAATTTTTACTTAGGCGGAAAAAATTTACTGAAACTGTGATTCAACAGAGATGATCTTTGCAAAGCGTACTAGGCAAGTATCATACATCATGTCTGCATAAATTTGACAACACCTTTTTCATACGAGTAAAACAAATACTCTCTTTCCATGTACATGATGACAAAGATCATAATCATCAACTTTCGTAATTCCGCGTAGTTCTAAATACACGCGTAAATAAATATGGTAGACGCGACTAAAAGTTTGGCGTGTGGTTATGAATAAATACAAACATTTTTAATAGTCATTCGATAGGTTTTTGTGTTTATAAATTAGTGCAAATGTCATAAGTCTTAATTAATAGATACGTGAGTTTAACAGACACAATCATCCCAACTGTTATGAAACTGGCATCGCTAATGTCATTGGGTTTAACAAATACAACCATTCCAACTGATATCAAATTTATCTTTCTAATGTTTAATCATGGAAATGAAGAGCTAGTAAATAATATAAATTTCTTATGAAAACTCAAGCTCCCACGAGGTTATTTTTCACAACATTAAAATTGGCTCATTCTTGAATAACAAAAAATCCATAACAATTATGTATCCCTCATTATGTTTCTGCTTATCAAAACTGACAATATTTCTTCAACAAATAACGACGACCTTCAGCTACAATCAATTCATTGAAAATACAAAGTTAGTAATCTGCAATTAATTGGTTTAACAAATTTGAATCTGAATTGACCGAACACGGATTTATTGGAGTGTTATTGACCAATTAACTGTTCATTGATATTCATCAATCACTCAGGGCGTTGAGAAATTTACTGCGTGGTTCAGGCGATCAGAGGCGGGTGGTGTTTTCCTCGTCTTCAAGACAAGCTTAGTGTAGAGTTAATGACTTCTCAAGGTTCTAATTCATTTCCATGTCATTCAGGTGTTGAATCTATCCGTGGTTGAGTGGATAAATTGCTTATTAGCTCCCATGGAGATCGGGATGAAATTAAAAGTTGTTAGTTTGTTACATGTTCAATCAATCAAAATATTGTTGAATTGATCAGTTGTTAACTCATCTGAAGGTTGTGTCTAGTTATTGGGTCTACAGTTACTAGCTCATCTTCCATGGGTCAATAAATTTGTGATCGGTCAATCGAGCGATCAAACAATTTTTTAGGCAGAGAATTCATTCATCAAATAATTGTTGGGTAAGTCAATAGTTGAGTCCACCAATGCGTCCAGTCAAGCTTGCCTATTGTTGGGTTAGTCACAGGTCGCTGGATCGATAGCCCACTGGGTCCTACATTTTAGTGTTCATTTGCTACCACAGATGACTGCTAGTCGGTCAACAATAGACAGTCAGTTGCTCATCAGTCCTACAGCCCTCACTGCTGATCAGAGTTGCTGATCTGTCCTACAGCCCTCACTCCCTGGAAGGGCTGGCACCAGCGTCATCAGTCTCTGTGACGCCCCGCAGCTGCCCGCCGTATAGCTCCTCTCCAATGTCCAGCGCGCTCTGCACTTGGCGGTGCAGCTCAAGGATCGGGCTACAAAGTAAAGAAAAGTTGGTGTGTACTAGATTTAAAAGACATCAAAATGGAGCTTAATGTAAAATTATGTTGAAGCTATGATGTTACTATAGAATTATATACATAGCAACGATATAGTGCCGATTAGTGCGCGGAACCAAGAGATTTATTACTTTATCAGCTAAGTTTAACACAATGAATGTGTAGAATATTATTGCTAAGTAAGAAGCTGATGAGCCCCACTTCACTGGTCGCGAGTGCATTATTAAAACTTAGGGTTCTTGTATGACAATTGAATTTCAAAAAACTTTAACTCATGAACATGTTAAATCAGACAGAGGTTCTCAAATAGATCAAGTGAGGGGAGTAAAATATTTAACTACTACTAATTACTTTGTACATCGGTTATTGTTCTTTGATGAACGCTCTCTGAATTAAAATTTGAAAAGGGCTTTACTAATAATAATCTTTTTTGCCGACAGTCCCTTCATTACCGGCCTAGAACTTTCAACAAATATTTGAAATACCTGTAGATATGTCAAACACAAACTGAAAA
The DNA here is from genome assembly GCA_006783055.1 of Trinorchestia longiramus. Classification (NCBI taxonomy): domain Eukaryota; kingdom Metazoa; phylum Arthropoda; class Malacostraca; order Amphipoda; family Talitridae; genus Trinorchestia; species Trinorchestia longiramus. The sequence continues at coordinate 276,156 of VCRD01000045.1, read as the reverse complement.
TTAACAGAAGTAAATAACACATTGCGAAACGTATTCCATTTCAATGAATGAAACTATAGATCAATGAGCTGAGTATCTCATGTCACTTAACTGACGTATTTTCAGTATAGGGTGTGAAATTCTTAAGGGCATCAACCACGCAAACTTACACCTACATATATTTTTGGTGTTACAACCATACAGTCATTACTTCCTCCCACATCATCACTCCTCTATCACGATGTTTTTACTACATTGTCATCACTTCTTCCCACATCATCACTCCTACATATACCACGGAGTTACAACATAACACTCATTGAGCTCATGAGTATTCATTGCTCTTAGAAAGCCAGCTTCTGTACTCTAAAATAGATGTCTGGTGTGTATTAATGTCTCTCTCCAATTTTAATTACAATCAGAGAGTCCATCCATTTTTGTTTTAAGTGAAATCATTCAGGTGGTCGATACATACAACTGATTTTAGCTGAGGAATCAGAGTCAACCCTGGTGACATCGAGTCCGCCCAGTTAACTGGACAAAAAGCAAGTGACAACAATTCAATGTGCGCCACGTAAATCGAGGTTAATCCTAAAATTACTTGAAAAACGCATAAGACAACCCATTAATTTAACTATGCGTTTTCTTACCATCAAGTGCGTACTTGGTACATAAAAACAGAGTAGTTAATGAGATCAGAGTACAAATTTTTATATTAAAATACTAGTTTTTACCTTAATTCATTCAGTTTTCTCACCTTCCTTCATCGTCCTCTCGGTGCGTTAAAGATGCCTTTGCATCTTTGTTTCTCTTTTTGCCTTGATTGGGCGCAAACAAAATCTGAATCAGAGGACCTACTGATAAGGTAGCAATGAATACCAAGAAGAGAATAATTGCAGTTCGATCAATGACAGGAATTTTAAAGATTTTGTAATGTTTTTGATTGTAGCGCGGGGGCAGGGGCTTCCGAGCAATTGGAACCACCCGCGTATCTCGATGTCCACCCGCCAGAGACACTGGTATTGGTCGGCTCTTGGGCGCGTTTGTACTGAGACCTCGATTGATAATGATTGTGACAGGATGATTTCGGTTGACGCTGGCGCCAGGCGTACTCTTTCCTCGAAGACTGGGTGGTTTTTTTCGGCCGTGATGATTCCCGGACTGCAACGGCAGTGCCACCAAACTTTGTCGTTCAGAATTGGTTCGGGTCTTGCCAGACGTTTGAAATTGATTTTTTGATTGATGTGCATGCTCTGTGTCTTGGTATTCTTTTCTATTGATAATATTCCTCACGTAATCTTCAGGTAAGGGAAACCGGTTTGGATCCAAGCGTTCTGAGTAACGATGTGGACTAAAGGACGAGAATCCATGAGAATTTTTTTCTTTATTTGCAGACCCTTCGTATTTAATTTCATATATTGGAGGTGAGTAGTTGTCTGAATATCTCTTTTTCAATGCAGAGTCAGTATCTTTTATGCTGCGTTGAAAATCTCGGTGGAAAGGCTTCTGATACGATTGACCAGAATCGAAGTTTTTTGGTTGTGATATCGATCCTAATTTTTCACTCGTATGAGCCGTAATTTCATCAGAAAATCGCAAATCAGATTCACCCCACAGTCTATTTGCATCTTGTTCATCATATGTATTTAAATCAAAAGCAGCTACATCTTGTTCCTCGCCGAAACTGTAGTCTACATAATTCGAATCGAAAATTTCATCCACACTTACATTCCGGTCGTCCTCCTGTGGTGAAACAGAAGCTTCGCTAAATTTCAGTTCTTTTTCTGAACTGTGCACTGGATTGATAATTTCACTTAGAGGATGATCAAATTCTTTCAAAAAGTGATACTCGCCTTTTATATCGCCTTCTAACCAAATTTTATCTTGTTCACTAGACATTTCCGTCTCTGGCCGTCTGAGTTTCTAGTGTTTTTGAGCAATAGTCTCCGCGTAAACCTTACTAAGTTCTGCTCATTTACATACTCGTGTTCATGTTTGCAATGGAGTGCATGAGTGTTGGCGTCCTTCAAGTTTTAATACCTAATTCATTGTATAAACTTTGAGTTCATTCGTAGCTTCTGCGCATTAGCACTTCATAAAACACTTTTTTCAAAACACAAATCTATCTGTAAAGCCTGAAAAATCTGATTTGCACGTTTTAATTTTCAGATGTCAAAAAACCAATTGGCCGTAACAAGTTTTGTGCAGAAAAGTATAAAAACAACTGGAAAAATATTTACAGGAACAGCTTAAACCCCTTTTTAGCAACATAATAGCTGGCGTTAAGTCTCGTTCTCGTTTGGTTAACAATTCAGGAGAAAGATTATGTTGTTCAATTGCTCTTTATAATTTCTCAATAAAAATGAAGTAAATTTAAGTTTTCTGTGCTAGACTATTTCAAAAAGATAAAAGATGAGGCAAGAATTTTATTGAACTCAGATTTGTGCAACAATAAAAACCGCAGGTGATTTGGAACCATAGAAATGAGGTTTCAATTTTTACACGGTGGGTAGGCAAAGAGTATTATTCCTATTTGTATGTAGTATCACAAGTGTTGGTGAGTTCAACTGCGTGGATCAGTAAATCTTCCCATCTTGTCCAGTGCTGCATAAACTTTTTGCTGCAAATCAACCACCGAGTCACTGTTGACAAAAAGAAAATTTTACATCAGTAATGAGAAATATTATGGATGGACTTAAATGCTGAAATAAAAATTCAATTACAAATTAAACTAATACGTTTTTACACTAGACAGTCTATAATTTTTAATAAATTAAAAGAAAAATGGTCAATTAAATAAATGTTGAGGTTATTGCGTGACCTGACATAATTGTACATCATTGTTATTACATGTATTTATTGAATTCAAAACAGCCTGAATTAAATTCTTCTTAAAAAAAATTCGAAATCAATATAATCAAGAGCAGAGATACTTAGGCTCCCAATCCAAAAGGAGAAATTTCTTTACGAATGGTAATATAATGCATTCCACTTGTTTCCCATGGTCGAATAATATTATTAATTATGTGAACAATATACGTTAATATTGTTAATTATTTGAGGTGCATTTTTATTAGTGATGATCAAAAGGGGTAAAAAATTCTGACAATGTTTGGCCGGGTAGCGATCATTACACAATAACACTTTTGGGTTTTGCATTGTTCTGTGCGCAACAACCTCGATGGGAGGAACAGATTTGGTGTTGGCTGATAGTGTTAAGTTACGTTAATTTAATATGATAATGAGGTTTATTCTCTAGTATTCTATTTTTTCGATGAACACAATATCTTACATTTAGAGTACATTGCCTCTAATCAACACAGAGCTACTCTTGAAGATTATATAAGCCGTTACGGCAGAACAAATGCAAAAAAAAAGTATTTGGGGAGAAGTGACTTTTCGTATATACTTTGCAACGTGTAACCCGCGTAACTTTGCAACCCATGTAACTAAGCAAGCACTAGCCTGACATGGCATCTCCAGACGCAAGAATTTTATGTGTATTGCTAAAAATTAATTTCTCAGGTCAAAACTTGCTGTGGTGAGATCTATTCAAGTGTCTGTGCAGGCGATCCAATGCAAGTCACACGCTAGGACAAGAATTTATTCTTTTCGAAGAAATGCTCTAGGCGTTTCTATGAAAGCTCTACTTGAAGAAGAACTGTATTAAGCTAGATTGTAACTTTGTCTGAATTAAATATACACAAGATATCGGGAATTTTTAGTGCCATGTCAATTTGACGTTCGTACAATTTTTAATCCCATTCAAGGTGTATGAAATTCTTACAATTAAATCAATAAAAAATAGGTAGGGTGAAGGTTACCGGCAGCAGGTACTAAAAAAAGTAATGTGTAACTTATATTTTTATCAGGGTCTAAAAGAATATTTGTGTCAAGATCTACAGTGAGCTGGACCAGCAAAGTAAGATGAAAAATTGCCAAAAAGAAACGAAAAATGCAACAAGACCTAGGCATTGACCCTCTTTTGAAACTTATATACTTTTAAGTCCAAAAATTTTTGAGTACTGTTCAAACGTTATCCGTATAGAAAGTACAATAGAATAAAATTTATTTATTCAATAGCCTTTGTGCCGATATTCACCAAATACTCACACGTTGTCCCATGCATAGAGGTCCCTCCTTTTCTTTTTAAAATTTACTGAAGTTCCGAGGGTAAAAAGTTTGAAGAGTGAGAGCAGGAACAGCAACAGCAGGATTGGTGGAATTGGATCACCGGGCACATGTTTCTGGTGCCGGATTCTTTTTTTCAATTTAGTGAGAGCCCTTGTGAAGTACGGCCAGAAAAGTCCCATTTTCATACTATTTCAGTACCGTGCAAGAAACTGAATCCAAGCTTTCTTGCCTTTTGTAGCTAAAATAAATGATTTAAGGCTCACTTTAAAAAAACATATTTCAAAATGAGCTTCGAAAAACTGTATTTGAATACATATTCTCGAAAACAGTTGTCCAGGACGCTCTTGGGAGAACAGTATGTGAAGGTGTACTTCGGAGATTTTTGTGTTCCGGTCCAGTTGTGGAGTATAGTTTTCTATTCCACAATTAAGAGTGTTGTAGCAGATAATTTTAGGACGCGGTTCACGGTTGAAAATGTCTTATTAGTCAATATCAGCTGCCTCATTATTCAATGCGTGATTGAAAAAAGCCATTAGATATTTCAAAATTGGAATCGAATACAACACCGTGAAATGTTAGGGAGTGCACCACGATACCTTTGTCAAAGAGGCCACCATTTATCTGGAAACAGACAAAAAGAGTTAAAGCTTCAATGCAGACGTTTGATCGCTAAATATGTGACACTTAAAATCTTTAGCTAGAAAAAAGTTTCAAGTTTGTGTGAGGATAAGTACATTCAAAACTACATAGATGGCCTCTCTGACTGATGTGAGTTTTGATCTTCAGGTGGTTAATTGTCATGTGGGTGAATTTCTCAGAGATATGTAATTACAAAATTTTTCAATTACTTACAGGATTTCGGAAGAATTCATTTGCACGAGAAAATTCAGCCCTAGGATAAATAAAGAAGGAAATTAAATGTTAAATAATTTTTCTTTACAAAAAAGTGGATATACACATACAGGTGAAGAGGCGGTATAAAAACGCATTTCTACTCTTTGTAGTCAGAGAGTGAAGATAAGTATGATACATAAGGATTTTCACTCTCCAGTTCGCAGACTTTTCTTTGCCTTTATCCGCAGAAAATGAAAATCAAAATGTTTGTACTGTGGATTACAGCATATACTGTATGTACAATCGAAAGAAGTCTCCAAGCATTATTTACTAAATGATTCTCGTTTATAATTAAATACTTCAAATTAAAAGCCGATAAAAGGCATGGCAAGTAGCGCTCTCAACAGGGTTTCGAGAACAGGCCTGAAGAAGCATTTTAAAATAAATTGAAGGGTGTAGGATGCCGAAAATTTAAGGTAAAAAGTATCCACTGACTCCTGTGTTACTGGTCTTAAAATCCTGCCCAAAAACCAATCATGTCGTAATGCCACAATCAAGGATCTCAAACGGGTCGTAATTTCCCAATTATAGTATCAGGGTTTCAAGATAAGAAAAAATTGGCAGTGGAAGCGTAGTGTACAAACTATGAAATAAAATAATCAAACAAATATTCTGAACACATACATACATACAAAAAATGTGTTATATAGCAGGTGATAATAAATAGATACCTTTCTGAAATTTGGAAGAAAGAAGTGCATGAAGCAAAAAAATGTAGAGAAACACCGAGCTAGGTTATTTAGCTGCTGATTTACAAACGAGGATAAAGTGAGAAAGCAACTGATGTTTTTAAAGAATCCAGTAACCATTTTTTTAAATGAGTGTGCATCTGCTGCAAATTACTTGCATCACCCAGCTATCTTCAGCTAGTGCATATGTGAATAATTTACAGAAATGTTTTTTACAGCTGTTAATTCTCCTATTAATCGTTGTCCATTAGTGGGAACATGAAGTTAATCAGCACAAATTAGAGCTAATCAGAATACTATTTCTGAATTTGTCCAATTGTATGTGATCACAAATCGCTACATTGGTAAATAACTAGAGTGCAAAAAATGTAGATCAAGGTATTACTTGCATTCGTACATTTGAAAGCACTTACTGTCAATGTCGTAGACGTTGAACCCATTACACCCACAAACCAGTAGTACTTTTATTCAATTTTACATCGTATCATCGGTTTACCTGCGCTGAAATTTGCGTCGGCGCAATCGCAATGAATATTCAAAACAAAAAACTTCAACCAATCAGAAAACCCAGAGCAAGGAACCATCTGGAAACATCGGAGTACGTCCATGAGACATGACAGTAAGCTTAGGCTCAGCACCTCACTGTTCAAAGTATTGCTATACAAACATATTGTAACTTGGATTGCTGAGGAGAAGAACTATACAAAGCCATAATACATACAAATTAAGAAAAGAACCTGCTGCTTAGTAGTAAACATCAATACATATATTAGAATGATGAAAACTCTACGTATTCACTTGATAAACAAAAATATAGATTAAATCGGTGCACGTGATGTACATACACTAGCTTTTGTCAGCACTTGAAGGCTGCAGTACAGTCATAAGTAAACAGAGATTTGCAGCAATAAAACATTGAGGTGTCGACATCTCACGACCCTGCGCAGAACTGGCATTCAGTTCAAGCGACATCCACTTGAGTATTGAGGTCTCTCTCACTTTAATTACCACGGGGAAGAGTTTACTCGACTAGGCGAGGCACCGGAAGCTTCCTTCATCCACGCCCTACAAACAAGAGCTGTGGCTTGTTGATCTCCTGGAAGGCGATTCATGCTGGAAAGTGGAGTTTTTCCCTGGAAGAGCTTGAATAATTAGTAAATAATTTAAAAGGAAGTAACTCGTTGTTGCCTGCATTTTTGTTCATTTTCGACTAAAATTCATAAGAAATTAAATCCTTTGCAGTCTAAAGTGCACTAACTATACTTTTCATTCTATAGATACTGTGAATTTATTTGTCTGGACACGTTCATTTGTAGATGTCAGAAAGAAGCATCAGGGTTATTTAATCAAAACTAATATTAAATCCATGGTGGTATCTGTGTTACTATACTCTCAATTTTTTAAGACTAATTCTCCTTTCATTTTATAGTTGATCGGAGACTGAGATGAGCGTTGTACGAACATGCACCTGAAACAATCGAAGCAGATTTAAATGCACCCAGTAATCTTATGTGTATTTGAAATAATTAAGGCACAAGACGCTGAGAATAAAGCATTGAGTTGTACATGCATCCTATCAAGGTGATAATTTGATTTACAAATAGGCTTTAGATCACAAAAATACTCCCGCTACGTAAGCCGTACTTCAATTTAAAAACCATGCAGAGTTAATTGCTCATAAGTTGCAATCGTCTCATATAGTAGATTTTGATATTTAAATTTACTCGTGTATCTTTTCTCGGCAATTATTTGAAAATTTTACTCACTGTCTCAAAAATATCAAAGGCATGGAAAAACTTCTGATATTTTTTCTGTCTTAAAAAGAGAAAGAAATTGTTTAAAAAGTTAGGCCACATATCTTAAATAACAATAAGTGCTGACATGACCAACGCATCGCTTGTTGCTGCTGACACTACTAATGTGCTGACGCATCACTTGTTGCTGCTGACACTACTAATGTTCGTGTGCTGACGCATCACTTGTTGCTGCTGACACTACTAATGTTCGTGTGCTGACGCATCACTTGTTGCTGCTGACACTACTAATGTTCGTGTGCTGACGCATCACTTGTTGCTGCTGACACTACTAATGTTCGTGTGCTGACGTATTAACTGTGAAGAGAGGCAAGAACGAGAGATCGGAACATATTTTTTTAAATTCTCATCCCCCAAAAAGATATTTTATTTAGTATCAAACACCATGCCATTTTATACCATAGCATTTGCCGTCATATATTCCCAACAAACAATATCATACCATATTATATAATACCATACCATATCATACAATATCATAACATTCCAATATCATACCCTTACCTCAGTACATACCTGACATACGACTGCGTATAATAAAGATAATGAAACTATTACGTTTAAATCAGGCATTTTTTAAGTTATACGAGGTGAAAGTCAAAATATTGTAACTCATCAACTAAAAACTCCAGAGGCTGATATTTTTTTGGGTTGAAAGGCAAGAGATCTTGTGATCAGTTAAAAAATTAGTAAAAAGTTACTCTCGTATAGGCTTCAAATACCTTTAGCTGTTCCTTACAGAACTAAAATTTAGAAATCAGCTGTTGAAAAAACAAAAAAATTTAATGGACTGAAAATTCTCGTGAATGCATTTGTTCGACCCATTCTATGAATAGCTGATTGTTTTATTTCATGAACAACAAACTGCCCCAAACAGCTAGTTGTCTTACTTTATGAACTGTTAATTACTCTTATTCCATGAACAGCTAATTGTTTCATTTCAAGAACTGTTAATTATCCTATTTTATGTACGGTTCATTACCCCATTCCGTGAACAGATAATTGTCCCATTTCATGATCAGCCAACTGCCCAATTCCATGAACAGCTAATTGCCTCATTTCATGAATTACTAATTGTCCTATTTTACGTATAATTATCAATTATCGTCACGAGAATTTAATAAATGAAATTGCATCAATAGATCACGAAAGATTGTTTATGTAGCTGTGCCACCTTTACTAATTTTTTATTTTCCCGATAACCGAGTGGATTAAGACTTAGTATTCTACTCAGAAATCCATCAGCGTGAGTTCAAAATCCGTTTCTTCTTATGCTGAACTCTAACAATGTATTTCTTATTGACATAACCAGCCATTAATGCGAACACTAGTACCGTCTAAATTTGCCTGCGGAAGTTGGCCTCCAGTTGCTGAGTAAATACAACTGGAATTTGTGTCAGTGGATCATTAGATTGTCTCTGCTATGCGTTATTTGAGGTGGCATCTGAGATACTAACTGTGCTGTGTGTGTGGGTGTCGCGAGTGGCGTGTTGCAGGCTATCCAGAAATAACGTTCATTCTATAACAATAATAAGTACCATATTATTACTGTTGTTATAATTATTATAAGTGTAATATAATTATTACTTTTTTATGTTTCTTCTTCCCTTTATTTTCATTATCAGTAGTATTACGATTACTTTAATTTATAATTATTTTAAATGATGCTACGTTCACTTTGCTCTTATGCTATTTCTACAAGACCGTCATGGGAGGGAAGTCACAGCGACGTGAGGGAAATTTACTTTTGCTTAAAAATTTCTAGGGGCTTAGCATTCATTTTGGGAGGCGTAAAATCACTGTCTTAAAAATATAACCCTTCATTTCCAGAATATATTTTTTTCTTACATTGATCCTGTTTTAAATAGTAAAACTTAAAGGCATTGGTGATAGACAAAATTGTACCAATAGATTCGGACGAAGTAATTCGTTTCTCTATAAAGTTTTAATGATAATCGTTTTAAGCTGTTTCAACTGAATTATGTTAGTAGTTCCGTTTAGATATTATCTTATCAAAAACACTAGAACATTGGTACACGAACTTGAGCACAGTAATATTAAACATTTAAAATATTGGCTTGAAGGTCAGATCTTTAAAATTTTTCTTAGGAATATTCAATCACTGAGCATAAATTGTTACATTTCATTTCATTTTCTAGCTTGCCTCGTGTTCAAGAATACGAAATGCAACCACAACAAAATTATCATCTCGTAGACTAAAGAAAACCAAAAATTTCATCAAACTTCATTAATTCATTTCCGTAAGATCTTGAGATTATGCTTAACATTCCGCATGAACATTAAACATGTTTTTCTTTTCAAATAAAATGACCTTTTTGTGCTCAGTTTGGACATGTAACCGGCCAAACCGAAGCAGGCGATACAAAAAGCATCATTAGCTACATTTAATATTTAGATGATATTTACCGGGAAATAAAAATTGTTCTACGAAAAAAATTCAGATCGGTATTGTGGCTTGTGAAGTAAACACTTTGATTAAGAGAGAAGTATGCATTATTTTAAACAATTTAACAAAGGTCTTAGTGACGCCAATGAACATTTTGTTTAAATCTCTAGCTAAAGACAATTTTTTTCTGGTATATGAATCACGAGTCTTAGTGATTTCCAATATTTTTGCGCTGTGGTCTGAAAGTTAACTAAAAGGCTTCCTCTAACTAATTTTAATCAATCAATGACATCAGCCAATTGTTTTACCATGTTTTCATCAGGCAACGGGCATTGATGAACTCTAAAGAGTAGTATATATTAAATGAGTGACACTTTTAATCCAATCAAATTCAATCCAGTCGTCTCGTGGTCATAGAAGAACAATTCTGTGCAATATTATTCGAGATTTTATGATACTTTAAAGCTTTGGATTCCTACCTATTCTATTCAAGGTGAGCTAAAGTAATTATTTTTAAATGAGGGGATATGTCCGATGCTGAAAATTATTATACCCTTGTTTCCCATGCAAATTTTTTCCCGTTTCAAATAAATTTTACTCTCTAGATGAACGTCATTTTCCACAAAAGAATCATGTTCTTTGTAACCATTTTAGCTTTAAGAAACTAATTCAGTACAAAGTTCAAAGTTTTCTGCCATGTTAAAAACATGCTTCTTTCACTCTGTAATACCGTATATTATTTGTTTCCTTCAGAGCTTTTCCGGAAACAATCACTTTGTCTTCTGTTATAATTCCGAATTACACTAAAACAGGATTTTTTGTAAACCATTGAAACTTAATCACTGAATTTGTGTGTCAAATATTTCGTTTAATAAAACTCTAGCGTCATCATGTCTTGGCTTAATGATTTCAATGACTGTCTTCCTTAAATCAAAATATAGTCTATAGGGGATTATTCTGTGAAATTATTTCTATTCTTTTATAATCTTTTACCACTGAAGTATTACACAAAAGCACCGCTAGCACAGAAATACATTATTTTACTGCATTTTTTGGCTTGTTTAACTGCGATCAATTAAAATCATTTTGGTCATTTTATTTTGACTACTGTAACCTCTTTAATAAATTATAGCGAGTAAGACCCAGTTCTAGCCTATAGCTCTTTATAAGTTGGATCACGAAAAAAGTCTTCTGTCAAAGCTGGCGTGTTCCATGAAAGACATCATTTCTTGATGATTAGGGTTTTGAAAATCACATCGAGTTCACTTTTTTTCGTTGTTCTTTCATTTATTTCATTATTTTTGTCCAAGTGCCAAATTTTTGTATATGTTTAGTAATTTAATCACGCATTTATTACTTTGATTTCATTCATAGCAAACACCTAAGAAGCTTTCAAAGACTCGTTTATGAATTGTGTGTGATTCTACATTAACAGCGAGCATTAAAATCATCGAAAGTCAGTGCATAAGACATGCGTTTAGTCATTTATATTGGATAAGGTTATAAATTGTTACACACCGTCACAAAGTAAACGTTTATTCAAACAATTGTAATACCCTCTAGCAATATTGTGCTCAAAGCATTATAGTCGATGCCTATGCTCTGAAATTAGGCAGTGAAACCAAGGACTCGTGCCGAGAAGAGGACTTTGGACAACACTGGCAGTGTACTGTATATTCTATACAATCATGCTCGAGTAATGTTTTAACTTCTGTGCCAGGACATTCTTTTGAACTGTGAAATATGCAAAACAAATTAACGACAAATAAACGTGTACAAAATGAGTAGATCAACTGGATGAAATTTTTTATTCAAGTTTAAGAAATCACATGAAACTTCCCAGAAATGATTTCTTAGAGTTTCATTGAAACATTCAACATCATCCTGGAAACTAAACGACACAGAAATAATTTTCATAGACTCAAAAAGTGAAACATTATCTTAGAGCCTAGAAAAGGTTTCTCTGAAATAAACATTAAATGAATTGCATGTCGTCCGTTTCACTCCGAACCCTCGAATTAGTTCAGCAGGCGCATTGCTGATTTTCAAGAAAATGCTCATTTTTTATTAAACGTCGGAACTTGCAAGTTCAAATTATCATCATTCTTTGTGCACTCCAGTAAACTATACTGTGCATCTCATAATTTATTAAAGGAGGAATAGTCAGTTAGAATAAATAATCGACATTAAGAACTTAAAGAGAATAAATAAATAGCAAAACTAAAACAAGAATACACATAAGAATGTGAATGACATATATATGATATGAGTTCAGAGGAACATACAGACTTCATTTTTATAAAGCTAGCGATACATTTCACAGGATGTGGGTAAATTCTCTAACGTATAGGCCATCACTCTGATAGAAAAGTCATTGGGCTGTTTCAGTGTCTAAAGCCTCATTGTAAGGACTTATAAGATTCATCTGTGCCTACATGTCTCTCTAGCGGCCAGTCAACTCTTGGGCAAAAAGTATGTAAACAATTGTCATTATTGCTGTCAAGTATTTTTGCTAATTGCTAACGAGTTATTTTGCTGAAAATGATAGAATTATGTTTATTATCATGTATGGGGAAATAAACCAAAAATATCTGTTCATTCAAATCTACTACAGGACACGTTGAATAATATTGCATGATTTGAGAGATTGTTGTGTTAATGAAGCTAAATTTGGTTTCCATGTTGTTTATGATTTGAAGAGTCGTGCATGTTACTGGCCAATAATACTTATTTTATTTATTGTCTTGTTAAATTGATGAGTTTAAAAATGTTTCGGTCACAACGAGTTTCTACGACACGTTATCTCTTGTCTTTATCATGGAGTACCGAGGCGTAATTGTTATCTCTCCTTATGAACAAAATTGTTAAAGCAAAAGAGTTAGCATTCATTACAAAAACGCTTTGTTTTCTTTTCTTTGGTTTTATGTCCGTTATCTCCACCTAAAACATCATAAAAAGAAACCCATATCTTAAACTTTACATTAAAGTCGTATTGAGTCTTTATTCAACGAAATAACAAAGTTCCTCTGCGTTAAGAACAGATTTCAAACAAAATTAATTTGAAAAACTTAAACAATTCTAAATTCATGGATTTTTAGAATCAGTAATGAATATCTTAATTAATTTTTTGTAGATTTTGCTTTCTTCTGTTTTTGCTTGTTGATGCTGGGCTTCTTGGCGCGCGGGATGTCGAAACCTCGGTAGCTGGTGTAGGCTTTCTCGATGCTATGGATCACACTCGAGAACCCTCCAGGAAACCTAAGCAATGGAGACAAACAGTGAACATTACTTTTCAAGAACTTAATTAGAGCTTAATTTAGGGATTCATTGAACCTAAAATATTTACCCAATCATTTTAATTTGTTCAGTCACGGTCACAATGAAATGTACTTACAGATACAATAAGTAAGCCCATGGTCTAATTAGTGAATGACGTGATAGCAATGTGGAGGGCGATTAAAATGAAATGATGACTCTGCATTATTTTTTCTCAGCGGTTCAGAAGTTAGCTTCTACCTCAAAATGTTTGGAGAGCCTGCACAGTCCATGTTGGACATCTTCCTTAATGTAATGTAGTAAGTGAACAAATGCAGTTCTGAATAAATTTATACTCAATTTTATAAGAAAAAAGTTTTATGTCTCCGAACGATTTGAGGAGAGCAAAACAGAAAATATCGGTGCGGAAGATTAGACTTGCAGTACTTTAAAAACATCAATGGTACATAAAATCTTTTCTCTTAAGTCTTGGTATTTTTACTAGAGTTTAATTAACACGCATTGGTTCCATAGCGTTTGTAGTGGAAGAGATCAGGGGAACTGGTGGCTCTAAATTTTCGCAAACGTCGTTATTTTTGCTTCAATATGTTCAGATGTATTCATGGGAGTGCTGCATAATAGTATGGCATGAAGGAATATCACTACAATATTTATGCATCTTAAATAACATCAAAAACTGATACACTGCATTAGCTTTCAGCAGCAACACTGTGAATGAAATGGAACTATGTATTTTTTCAGTTACTCAACTGAAAGGGGGGAAAATTAATGATTTCAGCGGCCACACAGACACTGGAAGGTCTGTGATTGATGACTTGCATGATGACCTGTATTGATGCTGCTATGCCTACAAGATTAGAAATAACTCAGAAGTAATATTTTTTCCTCGAATTTAAAATAATTAACCCAAAAATGATTGTGGAAAGTCAAGTAATCCTAACGCGATCATAACATGAAAATAATTTGTAACAAATAAGTGAATAATATAATTAATACACAAGTACAAGCCGTAAAATATAGGGCTTTATCAGCGGCACTGTTCCCTGCTTCATTGATGAAGCAACGCTAAAATTTGTTTGAGAAACGGCGGACCGAGATCTGGAGATTGACGTTAATTGTTACTGCCGGTTCGCGAGGGACAGGATCTGAAAGCGAGATGTCTTAGGCACAGACATCAGTTAGTGCAATTACCTGGCCTAATTATTCCTGTATGCTATTGTCTTCAGGCTTTCACTCTCGCCGCAATTATAGTGATCCTTATTGACTAGATCACGTCAGAGAAAGCCCCAGCAGACTTTTCAGCTTAGAAAGAAAGCCTTTAATACTTTTGCAGAAATATGGACGGAATACTGCTGCTGCCGTCAACTCTTTTAGGAATCCGAATAGTACTAATCTGCACTCAAGACCGACCGTGTTTTTGGGTGATGAAAGTCCATTGCTTCTATGGCAGAATAGATGTTTAATGTTGCTACTGCTACCAACACTATTGAAACTACGGTCAGGCGAAATCTACCAGTAAAGATCCGAATTTTGATGTTCGTTTAAGCAAGAATTTCATCTACCTGTGGAGTTCCGTCTGAAAACCTCTCATTGCCACCATGCTCCACTTTTTATTTATTTTTTTCAATTGCTAATGCATACACTCACCGAAAATGCGTGCTTGGTTGATAAAACAATTTTGGAAATAAGCATTTGCTTCAGAAATAAGATACTCATCCTATTTTTAAAATAGTTTCTGAAGGAAAGATGCTCTATAAATTTTAAACGAAATATTTTTAAAGCAAAGAGTTCGTCTCCAAAAAAAATATCCTTTCATTGAGTCCAATGACTCAGTGGCTTACGTACTGAAAATACTTTCTAAATTCAGATTACTTTATTTTTATCATTAGGTCAAGAAAGCTTAATGAATAATTTATAAGTGGATGTTAATTCTTAATATACTTATTTTTTGCAAGCATGAACGGATGAAAGATAAATAATAAGAACATTGAGTGTTCCTTCATCACGATTTCATCATGGGATTTAAACAGCCCTCTTCAAAAGTTACAGTGGTTTCTGATCAGTAATGTCCAGGAAAAACAATGCAGCCACGTTAATTTCATGTCATTTATAAACTTACCTGTTGTTCAGCATTTAACTGCATGTGCATAAATTGATTCTCAATATGGGTTGAAGTACAAAACTCACATTCTCCTTAACAGGGAATCTGAATCGACTTCGTTGATGGCACTTGAGATGGAATCAAACCACCCCCATACAGCTCTTCCGTCCACCCCGACAGCCACAGCGTCGTCGATGTGTTTCAACTCCACAAGAATAGCGATGATGATGGCTGCAATGATGACCACCACAACTGCAGGGACAGCGATCGATGCTATGGTAATTGCAGCAACTTCACCAGCACCTTTGTCGTCTTTATCTGATGTACCTACATCGTAGGCGTAGCTATCGTAGTTGTCGTCGTAGTACCCAAAATCGCTTCCTGAAGGTTCGAGACTTGCATAGGAGGACATGGCTGTTTGAGTGGGCAACTAGCGAGGCTTCAAACTATAAAACGGTTAAGAAAGTTTGAGAGCGATTTCACTGAAAGTTTTGCTGTTGATTTGTTGATGAGACAGAATTGCTGCAAAGAGAGAAACCAAAAATTAGTTAGAAGAGTCGTCATAGTGCGCTAAAGAGCAAACTCGGTGTACGTAATAAAATTTTAAAATTACATTTCCCCATACCTATCTGAAATTGGGTTGGTGCAGCATTTCTTTGGAATAATTTTTTTTGCTTATTTCAAGAAATTAACGAAACATGTGTGCACTGCCAGAGATTCAGAAATAGTTAAGAAATGCTGTATTCAAAAATAATTAGAAGCACAAGTTTGAAGATAAAGCCTCTCCTGAAATGTGAAAAGCGCCACAATGTTGAGTGCTTCTGCTTGTTGACATCTTTTTCCAGCATTACGTACGAATAAGATATTGTTCAATATTAATATATCCAACATAACTAATCGAATTTTTAGGATTTATGAAGTTGAAATAGTAACAAATATAATATGCTATGACATATAAGAAATTTAAAAGTAATTAACTATCGCCTGGAGCATTACGAATGATGTTCTCTGCAGTTAAATTTTGCTAAAAAATACAAAGTTTTCTCCTTAAACGGAAACTGATGCATTTTTTCTATTTTTTCGATCATCTAATTTTACTTTGAAACCGTCAAAAAGTTCACCCAGCTAGAGTACTTTCGAGTTGTAAATTGTACTGAGTCAATCTAGCTGTTGCCTTATCAAAGAGAAAACAACGAGTATGCACAACATCTAAGAACAGATTTTGCAAAGAGATCATATATTTTTAAGAATATCATTGCAGTTCTGAATGCTACTTCAAATTTCCAGGTTTGTGCCCTAATTTTTCTTTGGAGATAGGGAACTTTATAAAAACCTGTAATTTTCAGTAAATTTCAATGAAAAAAGAACAAAGGACACATATTAGTTCAAGTTCAACAACATTGCAACGAGCATTATTCCTTTTCGCCCAATGTGACAGAAGTCTGTGTTTTTTCCTAAAGGGCTCAAGATAAAAACCATCAAGTAAGTGTTTGCATTGAAATTTTATAGAGTATCGTCTAATTTCTTTAATAGATACTTAATCTATCAGCACTGTCCGGTGTTTGGGTTGAACGTACAATTTGCGCGACTCTGTATCTTTGATATATCCAGCAAACAGTGCATAAATGAATTATTGCGAGCAACCCACTGTGATATTATACCATTATTTGCACATTATAATTATTCATGCAACAGAGCTATTACTGTTCAGACTCATGACCCCTTAATTTCGCGTGTGCGAATCCTAGTGACGCACAGCTATGTTAGTGCCACTAGGCAAAGTCCTATGGATGCACAGCCAGGTTAGTGCCACTAGGCAGAGTCCTAATAACGCACAGCTATGTTAGTGCCACTAGGCAGAGTCCTAGTGACGCACAGCCAGGTTAGTGCCACTAGGCAAAGTCCTATGGATGCACAGCCAGGTTAGTGCCACTAGGCAGAGTCCTAATAACGCACAGCTATGTTAGTGCCACTAGGCAGAGTCCTAGCGACGCACAGCCAGGTTAGTGCCACTAGACAGAGTCCTAATAACGCACAGCTATGTTAGTGCCACTAGGCAGAGTCCTAGTGACGCACAGCCAGGTTAGTGCCACTAGGCAGAGTCCTAGTGACGAACAGCCAGGTTAGTGCCACTAGGCAGAGTCCTAATAACGCACAGCCAGGTTAGTGCCACTAGGCAGAGTCCTAGTGACGCACAGCCAGGTTAGTGCCACTAGGCAGAGTCCTAGTGACGCACAGCTATGTTAGTGCCACTAGGCAGAGTCCTAGTGACGCACAGCCATGTTAGTGCCACTAGGCAGAGTCCTAGTGACGCACAGCCAGGTTAGTGCCACTAGGCAGAGTCCTAATAACGCACAGCTATGTTAGTGCCACTAGGCAGAGTCCTAGTGACGCACAGCTATGTTAGTGCCACTAGGCAGAGTCCTAGTGACGCACAGCCAGGTTAGTGCCACTAGGCAGAGTCCTAGAGATGCACAGCCAGGTTGGTGCCACTAGGCAGAGTGGATCAGCAAGGCGCTGTGACAGATCCTGGGAATCTGTTTCCGTTATGCAGTGCACGATTACCAAAACTAGGCTTTATTTAATTCAAAAGGTTAAAAAAGCTTAAATGTATGTTATATCAACTGTCACTTAATCAAATGAAGTAACTGTAAATTTTTATGAACATGAAATATTATAAAATATGTAGGTTTCAAAATTGATATTATTGAATTTCAGAGCTACATGTTAGTGATATTCACTTGGTGCCTTTTTATGTACAACGGAAAACATACGCCCAAAATTAAAAACATAAGCCCAGAAATCAAGATTATTTAATAATGGATCATTTAATGTCGAATAAAATATATTCAACATCAATCCCGCACCCACACCATGCACAAAAAAAAAGTTGCTCGTTCATTTGAATAGTTGCCTTTTTCTATTCGATGGAAGGGAATTATTGATATTTTGGGCTTAAAATCAATGAGTATAATTAGATTTACGTACCAGAACTTTGGACCCACTGACAGTTGAACACATAAGTCTGACTTTATAGCATTTTTGCATCTTATTTTAGTGTGTATGGTGGAGTTCAACCTTCAAGTCTGACTTATTGCCATGTTGTAATCGACTTTAATATCCATAATGGAGTGCAAGTCACATGTTTGAATTTGCAGTGAAATGAAACTGAGGGAAGGATAATTTTTGGTAGCTGAACGAATGTAAATACTTATAAAAACTCATAGTGTACAATGAACAACAGAAGGTTTCACATTCATTTGTGAGTCATGATAGATGATTTAACATACCTCAATCATAGTAGAGGATTTAACACGTGTCAGTCATAGTAGAAATATCAACATACGTCATCCATGGTCGAGGATTTAACATAGGTCAGCCAAGGCAAAGGATTTAACATACATCAGACATACCAGAGGATTTAGCATACATCGGTCATGGTAGAGGATGCAACAAACGTCAGTTATAAGAGAGAATTTGGGCCTTGATTATAATTTTGAAAATGATCGAGAACACAATTTTGTGTTCCACATTTTCTTTATTAACAGCCCACTTCGTTTTCTGCACATTCATTCCGTATGAGTACATTTTTTTGGTTTACCAAGATTCATTGCTGATTTCCATTCATTGTGCGGAAAAGCTACATATTTTAATTTCTCTGTACTTGTGGACTCGTTTTCATTAGAGTTCATAGAAAACATCTGGAAGTTTGGCTTCGCTGAGTTTTTATTATTTGTCGACCAATTTCTCATCTTTAAAGTTCACTTGACAGCGGTTACCAAACAGTGATGAAGTAAAAAGTGATGAACTTTTTATAGATTTTAACTTGAAATAATATTTAAGAACTCTTATTTAGAGTGTGTGTACACAACGAAGTAAAATAGTTACGTTTCAAGAATTTTAAAGTCAAGAAGAACCTTGATCTCAATGTACAATACTTCACCGAACTCAAAGTTACGAAAAAACTAAGTTTTCAACCAAATTTTGTGAAAAAATTTACAGATTTCATCCCCATCCAATCCCATACAAACGACTAGACACAAAAACCACTTGAACTCGTGTCTTTAACCGCTACAGAAAGAGTCTTAATTCAGTGTATACGCAGACAAACATCATTACCTGTGCAATTATTGGGTTTAGAATGTGTTAATCTAGCCCAGTAAGCGTGTATTTTGAAAGCTGGGGTTTTTGTTAACTTTTTAAGATACGAGCCTTTAAGGTCGACTGGTGAGCAAATCCAGCTTGCGAGCGGAAAGACCCGGGTTCGAATCCCGCTGCCGACATGGTTGATGCGGCTAGAAATACGGCATGGGACTTGGGTAAATAACCGAATAATTATCGAAGTAATTATCCGACCCAAGAATGGGCCAGAAGGTTCGTTCCTATAGCCTCATTCTATTCTATTCTATTCTCCAGTGATCTCAGCTTTAGTACCCTTGCCCCCTCCTACTGGCACGCCCTACCTGCCTGTGTGTTGGTTCCTGTCTCCGTAATGTTTACGGGCACTGTCAACAGAAAACTGTTTTGCTTAATTTGTAGCATAAAAGAAACTGAACAGAAAGCTGAGTCATCAGTTTTATAAATTCAGGAGCTTCCACTGAAAATTATTTTATTCATTCATAATATCTTGGAAGTGTATGGGTGCAGAAGGTAGAAGTGAAGTGTAGAAGTTAGACGTAAATTACAGAACAGTCCACAGCATCTGCATTAATTGACCTAAGTTTTATATGACTATAAATCAATCTCTCCATTGGGTACACACGGAATCCCTGAATGATGAAAGTTTATAATTTAATGAAGACTTTGATTGCACAGCTTCGAGTAACATCTTGGAGGCAATGACTTATTTTGTTGCAGGTTTTTTTCCCAAACGCTTCCAACATAAACAACAAAAACATTCGTGAATTAAAATAAGTTCGGCTAAAACAATACAGTAATTTATGGCTTCATAGATATATGAACAATAAAAATTACCTATTTTACGTTTGATATAAAGTCAGATAAATTGAATCTTGAATGAGTGAGTAGTAAAGATTGATTTCGTTTGGAGTCCGTGTATAAAGTTGGTACTTATTTTACTCGATCAAGATGGATTTGTTTGTATTTTCCAATATATTTTGCTGGATACATACGAATATGACCATACTCCGAAGGAAAGGGTACACACATATCTCAATGTGCCGTAGATTGTTCTCTAGACGTCATTGAAATTTCCAGGCTGTGATTGAGTTTATAAAATGCGCCACTACCTCATAGAAACGTATGACTAAAAACAAAATTTTCCTCTAATGTTAAGCAATATTTCAGTAAAAATTGATTTAATCAATTAATTAATCGTTACTTAAATAATTTAATGATATATTCATAAACGCGTTTAGTTTCTCAGGACGTGGGATTAAAATGATATTCCGTGTCATGTTTCACGTAGTACTCATCAATAAGTACATATGTACTTCTTGAATACACCACGGGATGTCCCATGTTGGATGCATGTTCAACAAGTAGAAAATTTGCATTCAATTGTTTAGATCCTCATATTTGTATTATGTTTGCCACTTACAAATTCATTCTTTCTTGCTGTAAATACAAACCCTTCACTAACATAAAACTGAATGGAAGTTTAATGACCAGTAGTGGCTTTGTTTGTGAAATGCATGTGTAGATATACATTAATTATTAATTCAAATGCGTTCTTCAACTTGTTTCTAACCCCCCAAAAAATGAATCATTTAAATGGGAAAGTTTTCACTCAATTAGACAGATTTATTTTTAAAATACGGAACTATTTTCATTTCATACGAAAAACACGATCGTATTCTTTGGTATCAAAGTTTTATTTAGGTATAAGAATGTCTAATTTAAGTACCAAAACGTCTAATTTAAGTATCAAAAATTATCAAAGTTGAAAACACCGGAAAAATTAAATCTGCCCTCCAAGTGAACATTTCCTTAAAATTCCAAGTCTTCAGAAAAAAACTTATCCTAAAGGTTTCACTTTCAGCATTTTCTTTCGTGTATAGCAAATCACCTCTATCAAAATTTTCAATTTTCACTTTCTATTATGAAATACCAGCAGGTTCACAATTTTAGACCCACCGCTCAGATGTTGCTAAGTCTGCAGCAGAAGGCACTGTGTATGCCATCGTCTATCTTTCCTGTCTTAATATAGTCGTCCAAGTCCGGCATCGCTCTTGCTCAACTGCTTTCATCATCTATAGCAGAACGGCGTATGTAACGAAGACGTGTATACGTTATTACTACCGGGCCGAGGGTAGTCGTCCCGACTATACAGAGAACACCGGTATGGAAGATGGTAAATATCCTCCACCACTGTCTAGTCGGGACACCTGGTCTAGAGAAAGTACTGCGACGTTCAGCAAAGCCGTAGTGTATTAGCTTCACAATGTATATAAAAACTTCTTCATGTTGACCTTGTAGAATGCATGGTAACCAGGTCACTAGATTCTAGTGCTTGCATTTTTACATACTAAATCGTTGTTGCATCTTCTCATCAATTGGCTTCCTGACTTTTCTTTACTTCCACCTTACTTGTGGGCAAACATTTAAATTCATTTCCATAACTTACTATACAAGTCTAATATTTTCTATGCAAGTCTAGTTAGTAAATCAGCATGTCTAGTAATTATCTTAGCAAACTTCTTCTAACATAAATTATCGTGGGGCGAAGGTGCCATTTATGCTCGTATGTGCGGTTAGTTTTATGGCCGTCATAATCTAGGTCTTTCTCATGCGCGAAAGAAAAATGAGAATAAAAGAGAGTCGAAGAAATTAAAGCACAGTATAAGACAGTGAAGGAAAGTGTAGAAAAGAGTAAAGATGTTTACATTAGAGTAGAGGAGTGGAAAGGGAAGGAGAGCGGAAAAATGCGTGTGTAATTGTACAGGTAGATCTTCAATACCAAGTTTGTCCCTTTTTAAATGCGAATTACCAGATAATTAATAAAAACCAACGTACTTCAATCAACAAGATCAAGAATATACACCGTCAATTTTTAAGGCTTCCGTGTTCAACTATTAGGACCTTGGCTTCTCTGAACCACCGGACGTGTTCCACCATCCCATGAAGTAGTGATACTCAAGTGGAGGTCCGCTAGCCATCAGCAAAGCAAACCATCGTTTGCCAGTATTGCTTCCAATATAAATAAAAATTACTAAAAAATGTAACCGGTCCCTCCAAACGTTGGAAAAAACTGCCAGTACGCTACATCAAACAGTTTGAAAAGCACTGTTCTAAAGTATACTCGTAAAACTGCATTCAGAAGGTTCAAAAATAGCCTGCATGAAGTGATAGAGGCCAAGGGAGGCTACTTTGAGTTAAATTCTGCTCACATGTGCAAGGCTTGTCATCGTATTTATATATTTCAGAATAGATTAGTGTTTGCCAGAATGTTTTATTATGCCTGAACATGGAAACTGTCAAATTCATATCAATATTGGGCTTCCAAAGTATTTAATTGATTACGTCATTCCAGCCGAAAATGTTTCCTATTACAATGATGGTAGGATAGGATATTATTTTGATAATAGGTAGGAAAAATCAAGCCTTATTTCTAAATGTGAGAAAGAGACGCACAGTATGGGTATAGACGAATCGCTTATTTTTTAAATATTTTCAATACATTTGCCGGTTTTTTGTTAAAATCTTTGCATTTTTCTGTCAACAAGTTTCAATATGCACTCTGCTGTTGTTTCTCCAATGAACAAAAAAATGCAGTCCATTAGTGCTAGAACAATAAGGTCTGTGTGACATTAGTTAGAGTTAATATACTGAGTTTAAGCTCACTATTCAAACTGCAGATGGTCAACCGGAGTTCTGGAAAGTGACTCTCCTCAGCAATTCCTTATCTCGAGATGCTCTCCGACCATCACTCATGACAATTTTCTGACAGCGAGCTGGTGATAAATGATCCATATAGTAGCAAATCATGATACGCATCAAATTTTACAACTCAAGCACATTTCCTTGGCTAAAATCCTGGTTTTCAAATATGCTGACAAGAATCACTTGAAAACAAATCAAGAAGAAGAATGTTTTCGGTTGTCGAATCAAATTTTCATCGCCCGGTCATCTGTCGATTAGAAACTTTCCAGCTCTTCTTTCGCATCGCAAAAGGGAGCTGGAACGAGGATAACGAATGGATTTGCGGATAGCGAGTGAAATTGCAGGTAACGAATGGAATTGCAAACGATAACAGTCGAAGGGACCGAACATACCAATGATCCATGCAGACGATAAAAAATGCAAATCAAAAAGATGACTAGATTGAGGTATCAAATACAAAACGTAAACGAAATGAGAAGCAGGAACACTGAAAACAAGTATTTCCAAAGAAGAGGAAGAAGCGGACAATCGAAAGTACTGCATGTACTGCAGACATCCTAGGTCGAAAGAGATCGTCACAGAAGTTGAACCGGAAGACAGTCAAAGGAATTTCATGCATTCAATTAACATAAGGACAAACTAGACTGTCGCAGAAGATGACAACATTAGCTGTCTTTGGCTAGGATACAGAGGAGGATGTGCTTCTCTGTGGAATGCTGGTATAGATCCGCCCATGCTTCAGTCTTTATCCATTCATGCAATCCCGTAAAAGGGAAAGTTTGAGGAGAAAAAAGCTGTGTGTAAACTCAATATTGCATAGCCTTCTCTGAAATAACTGATAAAATTTATTTACCCATTTCCATTGAAACAAAAAATAGTGGTAAAATGCCAACTAGTATTTGTTTCAAGAAAATATTAGTGTTCGTTCATTTCCGGATGCGAGGCATACTAGGGCCATATGGATATGAAAGAGTAATGTCGTATATCTTGCAAGCAATTTGAAATAATATCAAACATGAAAAAACTGTACCCGTGCAATTCTTTCGTGTGTATGTTTCAATAGGTGTTTTATTTATTTATTCATTCATTTATTAATTTATTTATTTATTTATTTATTTATTTATTTATAGCTGGCATCAATAAAAAATTCCCACAACGAGAGTTTTTTAACTTTCTGAGTTACGATAGATGAAAAATGGCATTAGAAATGTTCCTCAGCCTCGTCTACGCAATGGAATGCATCCCCATTACTATTCAGTTGTCATAAATCGGGGAAATTCAAGAGTCAGTTGGTTAATCTACACGGGGTAATATCTGGAGTTGTTTGTTTCATTGACTTGGGAGTATTATTGTGGTACCTTAGTTCAATGTAGCCTAAAATTTACCCGTTTAACATGACCCCCGTTTACCTACTAGCACAATACAACGAATAAAATGTACCACATTCAAGTAGTTACCAATACAGACCGGCCTTTATGGTTTTTGATTTCCAAAAACTCGAAATGAAGGCAAATTGTTTCATTATTTTGAACGTACAGTAAGATCGGATAAAATCTGATATAAACTTAGAAAGTAATTAGTGATTCGTTTGAACTACGCATTTGCTGAATTTGTATTATACATTTTTCATCGCCACTTTCATTTCATATGTAAACAAAGATAATTTTTCATTAATTTTTATCAAATCATTCCATTATTTTCCTTGTCTCAGAAGACTTATTTCGTAGAGTATCTTCGCTTCAGTTCTCTACTGATATTTTGCATCAATAAGATGTTTTGTTTAGGCGTTCTCAAATTTACAATTTGTACAGCTTACATTTATATGTACTGCGTTGTATGTTGAACTTTCTGTATGGGATTAAAAAATTCAACATTCTCTTAATAACGCTCATTTTCCTGTAATTTTCATTTAATATACTTTTTCTCATGATTCGTAATGTACTTTAATATATTATTCAAATATTTCTTTGAATTAAACAGCTTAAAAAGTAATATTTAAGATACGAGCATGATATCATTTGCATACCTATTTTGATCACAATAAATCATAATGTTTAATCTTCAACGATTAAACTAATGAGCTATAAATTTGTATTCAACATAACCGTATTTAATAGCACTATAATACTCGTGTTTTATATGAGAAAGTGTTTTCAAAATTTCATCTATAGACGATGAAATAATTTGATTAACTATTTCAGTATTCCTTAAAATGTAATGACTTGAGACAGAAAACGATCCAGTGTACACGTTTGCCGCCATTTCAGGACCAAATTCTACTATAGCTTGTGTTTTTTCCTGCACAACAATTTCTCTGACAGCATGTTTAATTTAAGTCGTATGTATCTCAAAGTCTTAATTAAACTTCGATCGTTGATCATGCTACGGTTCCGCAAGGACGGAAATGGACACAAGCTGGTACTATATTTCGCTAGAAAAATTAATTTTAGGGCATCTCATTCGAGCACGAAAACTGAAGAAGGAGTAGCAGTCAATGTTTCTAATCTCTCAAAATAGCCGGTATTTTTTAAAGGTTTTGAATGGTTTTCTACCATTTCAAGCAACTTCATTTGTACCGTGATACACTGTTGCTAAGATGCCGCTGAGTAACAGAGCTCTGGAGTCTCACCACCTTGTTCCAGATTCTGGGGCTAAGTGAAGAGTGAAAAAATTCATCACAGTTAGCTTCAAAATTCATGAAGGGATGCGAAATCGCAGTGCCATTTCAATGGTTCCGGTAGCTAAAAGAAAGTTGGACATTTGAGGGTCCAGTAACGCTCGACGACCATGAGCTTCGGTTCGATGTCACAGTCGAGCTTTCTTGAGCTGACTGCTAAACTGCACCACATTCCTTACACTTGATAATATTATCTAGATGTGTGATAAATCTGTATGATTCTAAATAACGTAATGCTGGGAAATAAAATGCTTATAAAAAATGAACGAGTGATCATTTGCTTGAATTTTTCCCATGCTCAGATGCGTGATGCTATTTTGACACGAGTACTCTCATCAAAGCAAAATATTCAAACTAAACGAGAGTACAGAGACATAAAACAGTATTGAAATTCATGCTGAACCTGAGGAAGCTCAAAATTAGCACTGGTAAGGGAGCATAAACAGTACTTTCGCGCTTGTGAAAATTATTTAGGGAATTGTTATCGATTCAATGAATTCCTTTTTAAAGTAAATAAATGAATGTACAGAAAGAGACCATGAAAACAAAAAATCAGTGCCGGCTTGTTACCAAGACGTGATGAGTTAGGTCTAACCGAAGAAATGGAGGCTGGAGGAGAGAGAGAGAGAGAGCAAGAAATAGGTAGGCAGAATTGATGAAGGAACACTCTGGCCCGGCATGAAGATGGAAAGACGGAAGGGGGCAGAAGGCATGATCTGGGAGAGGAAGGATAGCATTGGTGGCAGGGGGGTGTAGTTATGGGAAGGTGAGGACAATATGTGGACAATACGGAGGAATTCCGGCCTGCGGATTAGGGTAGCTGAATGCCCGGAGGAAGAGGGAGGGAGGGAGTCTGACGGAAGGAAGCGCAGACGGCGTGCACGCAGCACCGCAAGGATGCTATGGGAGTTGGGGCATGTGTGGCGTACAGCAAAGGAATCATTCCTCTACACGTATCTCGATAATTTAAGCCGACATAAGTGAACACCTTGTAGATAAATGTTCATGACAACTGGAAAGTGTCTCCCAAAGTTATGATAGTGTAAGAGTTGCTTTATTGCTAAGGGAGAAGAATGAAAAAATTCTAAGATCATCTGAAGTTGACAATTTCTCTCATCTCATTTGAATGCTATATTTTTTTCCATCTGAGACACATGGAATTCTACAGTAGAAGATTTCCATTCTCGCTTTAATATACTTACTCAGTTCTCTTTACTATGTTGTAACATGCTTTCTGCAAATATCAGTCAGTTCCTTTATTTCATGTCATTCTTCAATAAGATTTTAACACTTCCTCTTTCATATTATGAAACAAAAGTAAGTGACAGAGAAGACAAATTAGACATTACAATTCTCGCTCATTAAAAATTCAGTACTTTGTTCACATGTTT
The DNA here is from genome assembly GCA_006783055.1 of Trinorchestia longiramus. Lineage (NCBI taxonomy): Eukaryota > Metazoa > Arthropoda > Malacostraca > Amphipoda > Talitridae > Trinorchestia > Trinorchestia longiramus. The sequence continues at coordinate 248,952 of VCRD01000045.1, read as the reverse complement.
CTAACTTGCTGTTGAAATCAATGAGAGAATTTTTGAAATACAGAAATGTTTCAGTAGTGTTTGAGAATAACTACCTATGTTTGATTCCGACGTTCTGGAGTGGCATTTCGAATGTCTAAGACTCGAGCAGCTCGGTGCTGCTGCGAACATGAGAAGAGCTCAGAATAATCAGAGTGTTCAAATTTCAGGCAACTCTAACCTTTTATGGCTCTTTTCGGTCGTTCTTTACAATCCTTGACAGCACTTATCCATGACGTAAGATATTGACCTTTCCAAAACGAATAGGCATTTTACGTCTAATACAACGCGTAAATTCGTATCATGCTATTTTCTTATTCTTGGGTAATTTTAGAACAAAATACATTGATGAGGGATATTATAAAATATATCATTTGAATATTGAGCAGCAGCAGTGATAAAATATCATGGTTCTCAAAATATTATTCGGTGCTAAATTTACCTAGAATCAAAAATGCACTTAAATTAAATTTCTGTCCTTTCGTATACAACTGATGACTTCGTGTATAGCTTCAAAAGATACAATAGCTCAGGAATTAACTAGAAATTTTTCACTCGTATATGCTTTTTTTAATGAAGTGCTCATATATACATGTATGACCGACTGAACCAACAAGTTCCAGCAAGCAAACACTCTGTTCTGCCTAACGCACTCTCATACTTCATGAGATTGAAAATACAGATGCTAGCTGGATCTTATAAATTCAAAAATATAAGTACATGCATACACAGCCTATGATTTCTACATTTTTGACTGCCTTGTCCAGCTATCAAGTATGATTCTAAGGATACCATTGATGGTCTGTTTATAAAATGCCCTTAAATGAAAGCGAATAATAATAATCTGTGACTGTAAGATAGGAATAATGTGCACATTGGATTACATTTTTTCCACGACAGACGATAGTATTCTAATTCGTTCAGACGTAATATGTATCTCCAAAAATCTTTTCAAGGGTCTACTACTATAATAAAACAATATTACACAATCCTAATAAATTATGAATGGAACAAATTTTTCCCTGCATAGTTAGTGTGTTGTTCATTGTTTGATCTCCGCTCAGCTACAGCAACAAAATAGTATGGTCTTAATTTCTTAAGATAAAAAGTTAAAACAACATGTCCCTATTTTTACATAAGCAAGAATGACAACCCCTTAACCCCTGCGATAATCTTGCATGTCACTCAGAAATTTAAATTATGTAGTATTTACATAGATCCTAGGTACTCGACTAAATGTGTCTGGTAAATTATTCCTAGAGTTTAAACTGAATAGAAATGCGAGCCAAAGTTTCAGTATCAAGGTGCTGGCTGAAAAAATCAGCTTGCTCAAGGGTCCCTGGTATTCCTAGAACAATTATTGAACCAAATCTGACGTAATTATGAGCCAAATTAGCAGTGATCACACGGGAGCAGCTGAGCAAGACCAGCTGCCCACCCAAACATTTGCTATTGAGTTGAATGTTCTTGATGAAAGGTTCATGACGAGAACCGCTCACAATGCTGCTTGTTCGGTGTGCTCTCAGATCGTCTTTCTCTGCCTCACGCATTCCCTCATAGTACTTCTCTTGGTCAACTGTTTAAAATGAGGTATTTTTAACAAGAGGGAGGGCGCATGTTCTTTATAAATAAAAGTGTGAATTATTCCTCCAACGATGGGCAGGATAAGTAAAATAATACAATAATTTGTTTCAATTGATTTTCAAACCTCTGAAATTGTTATTTTACTTGCCCTTTTCTGTCCATTAATGATATTAACAGTGACCGTTGCGATATGATTGTAGTAGCAATAATAAAATCATGCTAGTATTCGCTGCAGCATAGATAGATAGATAGATCGCTATAATCCTTAGATCATTTGCTGTTTTCGTTGAAATCTTTTGTGCTTGATAAGGAGACAAAGTTTAAAGATGGCGGAGAAATTTAAGGACCCTATGTGCTAATATAAGTAACTTGTCACGGATCTATTTAAGCGCTATTAGTAGAGAGATAATATCCAGTGTGAAAACTGTTAATTTCACGGAATTCCACGAAGACACAGATATTCCATATTGAATTTGATAAACACGCAAAAGAGAAGCAGTCCAAGCCTCATCATGGCTCATGCCCTTCAAGTTCACCTTTTACGACCCGTGTACTCAGTTTTAGTGTCCTAAACATGTTAGAGAAATTTACTAAGAACATGAATTCATAAAAAAATTCCACCTTTTGATAATAATATTGGTGTCGTTATTGAAGCAAACGATTTCTATCCTGTTAGTTCCCTATTGCGAATTTTTCTTCAGGAATGAAAATAATATTTAAATTCAATATTTACCGTTCATAAAATTTTCGATCTCAATACTCTTTGTGAATCCCAAAAAAACTGTATTTGCGACTTTCAATACGGATAAATTTTTTTTAATTTCATTAATGCTCTGATTTTGTGCGAGCGATAAGCCTTTTTTAATTTTTAATAAGCCTAAGGTACGTGTAGTTAATAATCCCGTGAAAGAACACCTGAGAAAAGTTCTTCACAGACATTTTATTTATGGACGCCCATGCGTAGTATGATTCCATGTTTTCTCGTCACAAATTCACCGTAAATTATCTCTCATGTTGATTTACCGTTTCTTCAAATCAATTCATACGCTGCTTTTATTTGCCATAACAAACGAGAGATTGAAACGGAACTTTTTGAACTAGCTTCATTTCAGTAACTCATCCTGCCATCGTTGCATTTGCAAGCACAGAAAACTGACTCTTTCTTATCCAAATTATAAGGTAAAAACTTTTTAAGCGTGTACTTTCAGGTAGTTAAATTTTAATAGAGGTAATGCCTACTAGCCCCATAAAAATTCGTTCTATTTTGCTGCTTCATATTCAACTCTGATACTGTAATAGTAGTGACAAATATACGCCTTTTTTTCAGCGTCACTTCTCAATGAACTGGAATAAATTTTTCAACGAAACTTTGTGGTCATATCTGGTATACTTGAAATATTAGCGACGTTGCGATGATTTGTCAATCTTCATCATAAACTTCCCTGCAAAAGTGGTCGTCAGGCTTCTTTAGGTTGGATTTGTTGAATCTGAGCATTGGGCACCGAGCAGAAACCCCATACCCACTTCATCAGCTCCTCAGTGAGTTGAGTTTGTTTGGAAAAAATTGAACGAACAACTTGAAAAAGGCAAAGCTCAGTGTCTTTCTTAGAGCTTCAGAGCAGTGTTCAATGTACTTGAAACTTAATTCTCCGTCAAGAGATGTTTTTTATTACATTCGCTTCTATTGATTCAGTTGGAACCTAAAAATTCATACGCTTTGAAAAAATATTAATTTGACTTGCTATACTAAAACGAATTCAAAATATTCAAGTTTGAAAGCGAATTCTAATTCAAAATGACAGACCATAATCCCTTCTCACTTCGTAGTTCACAATCTTGACACGATCTAAAACCTCTTCAGAATCGGCAGACGTTAACGCAAGTAATTCCTTCTTTTGCGTTGTTAAATTCGTGTGTGTCACTCGAATTTTTCAAGTTTTACACTTACAGCCATAGCAGATTTCTTGGGACACTTTGGTTGCGGTTTGACGGATCCTCCTCATGGCACTGAGTTTATGGGCCAGGATTAGGGCTTTAGAAAGAACCCAAAATTTTTCTTGGTCTCCCATTATACATGGTCAGCGTATCAAAAATAGGGGATATATTATTTCAAGGAAGTGGAGCAGTCGAAACTTGATCATGTTATCGGATTTTTACTTTGCGCTATAGCACGGAAATCGAAAAACTGAAATCAACGAGAGTAATAAAATTTACACCTACTCATCCTCAAATATTAGTCAAGCAAGCCAATTAAATACTCATCTATTTAGAAGTTCAAGTACGAACACGAACATCAAGAAATTGATGATGTAGAATTACGAAGTGAAGGAGTGCTGTTATAAGACACAAACCTAAGTTAAGAAATGAGTATCGTTGAAGCAATGGAAAGATATCATTAACTCGTGTATGGAACACAAACTTCTTGTTTTCTAGTCAGTTAGTGAGCGTATTATTTTATTTTAAAATTGTGCTTATTATTCGCAGAGGACTTGAGGTTGCCTACTGAGATCGTCCTAAGTTTTTTGCTTGGTTTCAAGTTCCACAACTTTCAATGATATTGTGTAATGACAAAAACTTCGAGAAGTGTGAAAGAAAGCGAATAGTACGTGTTAGTTGCGAAATACGATGCAATACTCAGCAAGAAACGCGTTGGATTTACTGCAGTCTGAAAGACATAAATTGTATTCCAGTAAAAATAAAAATGTTCAGTTCGTAACTAAAATTGTGCCTATTGCTCGGTATAAAGTTTCCCCTAATTTTAGCGAATGGAATTTAGAAACACTTTCTCCTCCAATGAAAAAATGCCAGTCAAGTGTACACAAAGAAATCCATGAATTATCTTTCATACTTTAATGAAATGTGATAGAAAAAGCTCAAATGAAGTAATTTATTGCTGCCCAGTGTTTTATAAAATGAATAGAGAAAACATCAGTTAAAAACAATACTTTCTTGTTTGAAGTGCATGCTATGATGAAATACGTACAATCATTCCCATTGAAAATTTTAAAAATATGATGAAATTTGAAACTTGAGTAATGCAGGAGTGAATGTGACATGAACTCCAAGGGCGGCTCATCAGTGTTTTCAAGTCGTGGATGTAGATTAACTAAATATTTCTCCCTCGACTGCTGGCACCTGAGCACGCGAACGAATTATTAAGTGTTCCGACAACGTAACAGCACATGGGCCAGAAACGCGTGGTATCGCTATCACAAAATCTAGCCTCGAATGTAGATTTTCACGAGTTTCAAGCAACTGGCTCGGGGCAGAGCACCAACGGATCCGAGTGTGGTCAGTTGTGGTTTAAGATTTTGTAAACCTAACCTCAGTTTTCAGACTTGATGCCATGGTGAACCATGTCGGTTGCTATTCTTAACATCACACATTAAACGCGTGTGCCCAGAGAAAAAATTTATGACCGTATCCTCTTTTTAAATTCGGTTGCCAAGATTTAGAGGTGTCGATTGGGGAAAAATGAGACAATGTTTCCACAGTCTCATTAATTCATCTTAGCGTATCTTTATACTGCTGGGGATGAAAAAAATATAGCATTTGAGGTACACCTACTCGTATTAGTTCTCCTGAATTTTTTTATCTTCTCAGCAGAAACATTGCATCATCTCAGTTCTTCTTAAGTTTCTTGCAAAATTAAAGCGTACCTCAAACAAAAATATTCATCCATAAGCTCAGCTGGAGTGTAAAAAACTTAAACCTTGACATATCTTTTGATATATTCCTTTCAGAACTCATTGAAAGCAGTACTTTTATTTTTACTTTTTATTCTAAAATTATGAGAATATCATTCGCTCTCTTCCCTCCCAAGAGGAAGCAATGTTCACTGATTTAATTGTTATTTCTAGCATTCAGAAAATATAACCATGTGTTTCCTGTAACAAAACTCAATCGCCTCTTTCCCCGTCTGGTGAAAACGTCTTATTTGTGTGAATTATATTAAAGATGGAGAACTTTTGCTTCTCCATTTCTCGTATGCATACAGATGAACCCGACAGAAAAGATTCGAGTCGTAGCTTACGCTCGGTTTGTATTCGAACTCGGACTGTTTTCTTTTATCTTAAATGTTTAGAACAAAACTCCGTCTGTCTTTTGCATCCCCGCTGATTCGGGGTCCTGGTGTGTACGATGTATGACAAAATACAGGAAAGTCACGACTACCTAACACATTTATGTTTGAAAAATAAGGTAAGGGAGGAGTTGAGGCTGAACGAGGCAGTAATCTAGTGCTGGCTGTCCCCATACAGGCCTCCCGTCTGTCGCAAACTCAGCCGTCTGGTACGGCTGGGTATTGCGCAACCGTTGAGCTGTCGGCTGTACTGCGGCTGCGTCACCTGGCAACACGCCACCAATTCACGAATGCCGTCGCTGCTCTGCCTTCAAACGCGCCCTTCTTCCGAGACGAATATGCATCGTGAATTCGGCTCTCAAATCGGCATAATCATGTATACCTAAATACGAGAACATGGATTTTTATAGTACACGTTATAGACACGAAAATATTTCTTGCTGTTAATTTAAATCAATTAATGAGGGAAGAGAAAAATCCTAACCAAATTTCATGTGAAGGGTTCTAAATGCGCTTTTGTGAGCGCTAAGTTTGCATAATACAAGAAATCAACCAAAGTAAATCCCATTTCAGCTATTCCCCTGACAAAAAAAACTCTGAATAAAAACGTAAACACAAATATGTAGTCAGCAACAATCTAGGACAAACGTTCATTCAGCATTTCTTCGCTAGATAGCTTCTTGCTTGTTGGATCTTGAGTTTACAAAACAGTAGGTTGTCCGATTGGTGTCACATGCACTTACACTCCAGTTTTAAATAATCATAAAGTCTATTATCTGATTAGTTATGGAAATATTTATTACGTATTTCATTCATTCTAATTTGAGAGAAAATATGACGCAATCTACGTAAGAATTTTTCGAAACACTGCAACAGGTTCATCCATAAAATGGCATACACATTTTTATACATGCTATTTAGAAAATTGTAGGCACATACATACAAATTTCGTAACCTCCAAAAAATTATATCACGTACATCTGCTTTGACCCAAGCTGAATACAATTTATCAGCTGCATGAAATATTTTCTCAGGAGTGTTATCAATTGCCGTAATATTAACAGGATTAAATACTTGGACTTCTGTTGTCTAAAATTTTAACTGAAACTATATTCACGGCCTCTTTGCCATGAGTGAACAGATGTATTCCACCAGTACCCAGTATTTAAGTATTCCACCAAACTAGAATAATTATTTGTGAAACAATTTGGGATCAACTTTCACGTACAAAAACTAATATTATAATAATACTTCTCTCATAAACTCAAAAACTCTAGTCAAGTTCTATCCTTTGTTTGACAACTTTATAGCATAAGCAATTTTGTACAGGGCACAACAACATAAATTCCTTTCTTTAAATGCGTTTTACTTTGAAAAAAAAAAAGTTATGGTGACGCACTCTGGATAAAAAAAAATATTCAGTACTCTTAATTTTTAGAAGGTGGGTTAGTATTTTTTCATTTAATGATACGTGTCCTTGGTATTAACAGGCTTAGAAACTCAGAAAAACAGTGTCATCACGAAAGAACCAAACAGAAACAATCGTAAAGTGTCAGGGCAATAAATCTATGCCATCTCCACAAATCAAGTCTTGTCCTTGCTGTTCTTCCGATGAAAAAGTCAGCAAAGAGAAGTCATAGAAATTTTTTTTCTTCATCGACGTTATTTTTCTTGAGAAGAAATTTGCAGCGATGATAATCAATCGACTTGTACCGAGTATGCCAATTCAAGTATGTATTAGCTGTGATCGCTGATATAACATTTTCAACTCACGTAGTTCTTTTACTTTCGAAGTTAAATTCCTGCATACGAAAGAATATCAAACAGATGTGTAAAATAGATCAAAGTCTAAAGCGCTGGTAGTGTGTTTTGGTTCGAAAATTTTTATGGTTCAGAACATTCATCCAGTTCGTAATAAAAGTTCATACTTATACTTTTAGACTTATGACGCTAATCCAAGTAGCTGAACAGTAAAACAATATTTTTCCCAGGTTCCAATTAAGTCCCCTAGCAAATAGTAATGAAGTTAAAATTTACCGTTCCGCAGAATTTCAGCAGATTGGCCTAAAATAGCCAACCTGAAAAACAAATTCATTTGACAAAACAGCTTTGGGACACTTAGTGTTCGTGGCAAAAACCTTGCCAAATTAGCATACGAAAGACTTGAAGGGTAAAAGAATCATGCAAATCATGATGGGGAAAAGAATGTCCCTTCCTATGAAGAACAAGAATGCGGACCGGATGATTGTCACGTGAAAAGGCGGAAGGAAGTTTAAAAATTACCTGGTTGAATACCTGTCACAAGCTGTGAGACTGATGAATTTCAATATGGGCTTCAAAGAGGATTTAAAATTCAAATCAGGAAAACAGCGTGAAAAACGAGAAAGAATTTGCTGTGATGTGAAGGGTCATGCCCAAAAAAAAATTTGGATTAGTTTTTTCGGCCCAAGCCTTCCAGCTGTCCTGTAAATCATATGTACTAAGTGTACCAATGCCTAATTTTCATGACTTTATTCTGGAATAATTAATAACATGTGTGTTGAATAATCTACTTCAGTAGTATACAATCTAGTCAAAGTTATGGGATGTGCACAAAATAAAAAATAGATTTTCTAACTATTCCAGGTCAAATATTTGCACTCACTCTAGGAGGCGCGAAAAGGACATAAATATTTCAGTGTGCAGTGATAATATTCAATCAACTCAACAAATTTTAGACCACTTTAAAAGATAAGTTTAATTCATTAATTTTTTACTACCAGTCCGAGCTAATCGTACTACGCAATAAGTTTATCCAAGTGATAATCAAGGGCTCAGTTCACTACGGAAAATTATTGTATTCTTACCAAGCACTTTTAATCAAATGAAAATATTCGTGAGTCAATAATTCAAATAAAGTTAGCTAAATAAGCTCCGGCAAACGAGTGAGGAGACATGCCCTTCTTTAATGTTTAACAACTAGGGAATATCAGCAGTGTATTTACGTCATAATTAAAGTAAAATGATACGGCCTCGCTGTATGCGTAATTGTTTATGGTGAGTAATTATACGTAGCCCTGATCCGAATGAGTAATACGAGGAATGTTTCCAAGCAGCTGTCCAGTAATACGTTCACTTTTGCTTCTGAATTTACTATGAGTTCTTTTTTTGCGCTTTAATTACTTGCCAACTCATCATTAAAAATATATTCTCTTCATAGGGTATATTGTTGGTCAGTGTCTTACGAATTTAAAATGCAGGAGACTTTAAAGTATTTGAAGACAGATTTATGCTTCATAAAAAATTCTATTTCTCTTTCAATGCTCTCAGTAAAATCAAAAGTTGTGTTAAGAGAAAGAAGATATAAAATGAAAACAGAAAGTAGATCTGGTCAAGAATTAGCAAGCTTCGAACATCAATAAATAAAAATTATAGTGGTGCATCAAAAGACCTTATGCTGCACATCTGCTTGCCATTGCAAGTATTTACTAACATTGACACATGGAAGAGACTTTAAAAATGACAAGTCAAAGCGAGTGATCGTGTGTGTTGCGTAGAACAAAATGTTGACGACTCTGTGATTCGAACCTTTCTGTTCGTAAGAGTACACAAGAACCTTGACGAACACATGCCTATTTGTAAACATACACATATGTACATGTAGTATATGTATATACATCAGTATTTATAGAAGGGAAAAGATCGTATTTAGCATTCTCATACTTTAATAGGGATTTTTCCTAATAAATGTATACCATTTAAATATTTTATTTTATTTATGATCTTACTGAGGTTCAAAACGAACAACGAAGAAAAAAGAATAACATAAGACATCAGGTTTGAAGCTGGAACACAGTTCTTTGATGAATACAAAACTGTGACGTATACAAAGTAAAGAACTGAACGTTGTATATGTTGAAACATAATCTTGTCTTGACTGGCAATACAGTTTATTTTAAGACTGTCAGCTATGGCAGCATTTTCAAACGATGGTATCGCTTCAGTGAAACAAAATGCTGTTCATAATGGTTCAATAAAATTATTCTGCAGGTTATACTAAATGAAAATTATGGAAAACCCTAAAAAATGTCATAAAATGTACCGTGCGATTACACGTTGAGTTATGCTATATAAGTTTAATACAATGTATAGGAGTTGGAAGTACCGGCGACAACGTTCAAAAGAAAAATCTTGATCTAACTAAAAATATTCACTAAGTTCAACATGAGTTCTTCAGTTTAGCCAAAATCTGAATAGTAATGTTTGAAGAATATTGAGTCCCTATTATGAATTCATGCAATCGTTGTTATCAACAATAACAAGACGGGAAGTAACAATAAAATTTGCTTCTGTACATATTTACTTCTATAGTTATTACTGTATATTTACTATTCTCGAGACTCTGAGTGACTTACCACTTTTGCCTTAAAATCCTTCAATGACTGAAATTTTTACTATAAACGGAGTTTGTTCGTTCCACAACAATGTACCTTAGATTGATAAAACTTTTTGCCTAATTTTAGATGAACAGCAGGACACTAAAACGTCCGTTAAAAATATACTCAGTTCATACGTATTCAACGCCAACTGATTTATTTTTTCATCTTACCCGTACTCATATGCCAACATGATTATCAAAACTAAGCTCTTTCATTGATACTCTACACGAAACATATCATTTACAGCCGTAGTATATCAATATCTCTCGTCGTATCGAAAGCCTTTAGAACGCAGCACGTGTCAATTGTTATTCTAGACATAGAGTTACTTATTAAGTGTCCGCGTACACTGACGAGGCATTCCTAAGAGTCTATTGTGCCGACATCATCGTGAACTGCATGCAACTGAATCAAAACAACGTAGCTTCTACTCTTCATCAGGTGACTGACCCTAGCATCATCGAGGCACATAAGAATAAAATCATGTACCCACACGTCTATAATGAAGTCATTCGAAGGCAAGTATACGAAGCAGAATGAAACTTAGGATTGCAATGGTTACATAACATTTAGTCGAGAATAAAACCGACTGTGTTCCTTCACGATACAAATGTACAAACAGGAAAAGGATAAATACCATTACGTTTTATTGTCTAATATTTAGAACACGGGTTGTTTTATGGCTGTACTGTCATGACCCTCTTTTTTTGTGAAAGGTTATAAATTTCACGGCTGTCATCAAAGGTCCTGTTCATTACTTTCTATATTCGTTCCATCGTTATCGATGCACTTATTGACACACATAATCCTATTCATTTAGGAGTATAAAATACACTGTTGAAATTTGTTCATCATAATATAATTTGAACAATATTTTTTCAAGTACTATATCTACAAATGCTTGTTTAAAAGGGTAAAATATCTCAACGGCTTCATAATGGAACCCAATTACAGTAGCCGCACCGTGAAGGAAGTGTCATGCGATAAAAAGAATAGGATTATAAGGAAAGGACAAAATCCTACAATCTTAAGTTTCCTAGGATGTGCTCCAATGCATCCTAAGAGCACATGCATTGGTTAATCCGTCACTTCCGGCGGCTAGAAACCGCGTTCCTCCAGCACAGCACAGCCATTCACTTGGTGTGTACCATCCCTCACCTGCTGGACCCAGAACGACAAGTGGGAGGCCCTGCAGCCCCAGGAAGTGCCCTAATGAAGCAGGGTCTCATCTGAGATTTTATCCTAATGACTTGAGCAGGAAACTGCGGTCCAACTCCTGCGACGAAGCCCAATCTGCACAGCGCGCAGACTGCGGACGTGGGAAGAGCTTGGACAAGCTTTCTGGACGCGCTAACCGAGAAACTGGCCTCGCTCCCGCAAGCGCGTAACCAGCAAGCACAATGGTGCAAACGTTCACAATGTTCGGTGTAATGAAAAGAGGAAGGCTCTTTCCGCGTGTCGAAGAGGTGCTAAATGCTCTGCAAAACTAATGGGAAACCAAAGCGAAGTGGATTTCTTTTCCTGGTGTTACGTAATCACACATAAGCTAAAAACTTTCTTCATGAAAAGGAGTAGAATTTGAACGAGAACTAAATACAAAATGACAACTAAGCTACAGGTAGAACTTACTTCATTTCTTACCACTCAATGGGAAAAAAATTGCTGTTCTTGATAACAGTCGTGGTGAAGTTGAAGTGCTATAGCCTTTGATTAATATAATATCAATCGTAGGATGTTCACATTGTTAACGCAAACGGTAAATTTTTACTGGGGAATTTGTGTAATAACTAATTATGCTACATATGTTCAGAGATATTCGAGTATCCAAGTTTGAGGCTCTCAAGTTACAATAACTTTGAGAGTTAAAATTAAGAATAGGATGCCCTGAGTCGTATGTCAGTGTCCCAGAAGAATTAAACAATAAATGAAAAGGGTCCAAGATAACATCTCGTATTTAGAACTTTTCGTGTTTCCGAAGATCATTGTATAATAAACGCATTCATGTGTATTCCCTCAAAACTTACAAGTTGACGTGTAATGTAATCTTTACCAATAAGAAGAAATACAGGTGTTTCATTCTCAGGAAATCTGCTGATAGATCTTGAAGGATAAGTAGTACAGAAATTTTATGGGATCTGTATTGATACTTTTACGAACAGAAGATTTTCTGTAACATACTATTGCTATTAAACACTGCATAAGATTTAGATCAACTCCAATGAATGATCTGTGGTTCCTTTCCGCTATCCCTTTTCATTCTATTATTTTTATACAAACAAAAAAAATAACTTACAATTCGTAAATTATAAATCTGAAAAATAAACGCATTATAATGACATTAGATTATACAGAAATGCATAGTATGTGACATTAGTCAGTGGAAGAGTAGCTTTTCGTCAAACTGATTTTCACAAATGTTCACAAATATTTACAGTGTCTCATTACAGGCTGTGTTTGCGACTATATCTTGAGACTATAAGAATTGTCTCACTATGAGTTTCGAAAATTTCGATCATTCCTAGATGTCCCAACGATGCACATGCATTCTTCGTTTTCGTCACCTAGATTATTAATACTATTGAAGTTACGACGTTGATAACTAGAATCATGTTGAAGGTTCATTACAGGGATGCAAGGTTGTGATACAGAAAATTAGTCCTTCTTAAAACATTGCGAAATATTGCTGGTTGTTATTTATGTATGTATGAAAAAGTAAAAAAGTCTGATTCTTTTAAGCTTCAATACATTAATCACTTTGATATGAGAGAAGAATAAAATTGTCTATATTATTTTTTATATATTTTGTAAGAAAGATGAATGAAGTTGGGAAAACTTTCCCCTAATTGATTATCCATAGCCTTGACATAAGTTTAGAAGAAAACAATCTGATACTTTTAAAAACTCTATGACCGTATTAATCACATAAATATATTCGCGAAATGATGTAGTCCGTAGACATATTTTAAAATTTCAGTGTTTCATCATGACATAGGCTCAACTCATACCTCATTTTAAACATAAACCAATGTGAGAAATAGTCATGCTATAACTTCCATCTGTGTGCAAATCCCGCATTTTAGATTCCATTATTAAAAAATATTTTGAAGACGGAGTGTACTATGATCGTACAAGTTATCAAGCGTTTTCCTGCATACTGTTGCGAGCATGAGGAAAATTCATGGACAAAACAAGCAAGTGATGTCATTTTCTATATGAGTGCTTGAATCTTTTTAGTATTACTGTCTCGTATGTCACCAACATATTCGAGAAGCTACTGTCACCAACTTTCATGCGTAGCTGCATATCTTCAAACCAGTCAATCGATCATTCTGGCATCCATGCTCTGAAGAGTGACAGCGCAATTTTGGCCATTGTTTCTGGTCGACTGTTCGTACATGGGCTTCTGTGGGCACTATGTCTGCTCAGGTAGCCGATCTTCACGCTCCACATGAGCCTAAGGAGAGGTTCTTCTTAAAGCCAAAGCTCAGAACTCTGATCCCAAAGAGCCTCATACTTCTTCACATGCCTGGAATTTTCAAATAAAATTGGAGCCGTCGCCCGGAAAATTGAAAAGAATAGACTCAAGATTGTTCGTACGATACAAGCTCATTTCATCGCACAACTATAGCCTACATCCCATGCAGAATTTTCCACACCGGCCACTCCCAGGCAAGTTCTGTTCAAGAATGCATTCGACGCAATAACAAACTATTATATCTTAGATATAGTAAATTTTACCAATCATTTTTGATGATTGTTACTCAATGAGTTCTGTGGAACAGCTGGCGCACTAGCGATGACACTGAAATATGAACTAGTTGGAAGGCATGCAAACAGGCGTAGACAAACAAGATGTCCCTTTAATAAAAAACTTGACCTGTCGGAGGCGTCCGAAGGCCTAGGATGAAAAATGGACCAAAGCTGTAAACACTAGTCTTCTCGCTACGTGACACGCGAGCTGGCGAAGAATGCCACTTATCTTAAGTGATAACGAACGAAGAAAACAAAATATTAAACGCTCTCTCATAATGATTCCTCAGACGTAGAATGTTACCATGAGCATTTTGCAAAAAACACGCGAAGTTTGCCACTGATACCAAGAGAAGACAGAAATAAGCCCCTGCCCATCATCTTTAGTGGTGGAATGCTGAAAGGTCTAGCAAAAAAATGTCTCTTTGTAAACTCTGCAAATAGTTTCCTTTCTAAACTTTACCAAGTGGCATTCCCATTTTCAAGAATCAAAAGCACTGCTGCTTCACTGAGAGGCTTGTAATCGAGCCGAAATAAATGATAGAGCACTCGTTCTAACGATGGAGGAATTTTCCTGACAAAAAACAAGAGATATTGAAGAGCCTATACAGCATAGAATAGTTCAAAAATCTTTGAAATTAATGACAACAGATGAATTATTTCTTCCAGAGTGGGTTCATAAGTTTATGAGATACGAACTACTACTAACATGCTACGATATGATACAGTTCTCGGAGACATGTATCACATGAGCTCAATCACGACAACCGTGAAAATGTTCACAATTGATAACTAGAAGCTTTATGTTTGAACCTAATCGCCCAATCTTAACGTATTTTCCTTCGCTGTATGAGAGTTCAGCTCGCTTGCTAAGATGCCGGACAACCATGAAGCTAGAAGACACTGCCGTCGATGCACGGGTGAGCAACAGAATGTGAGGAATGCGGGACAAAATCTATCGACTAATATTAAGCCTGGACTTCCAGGAACACAAGCGCTTTAGAAGGTTAATGTGCCACGAAGAAACTAGGAAACTTAAGATCTGCTGAAAAGGGACTGAATTCTTTAGTATAGTTTGTTGTGAAACTTAAATCAGATCGCAATTGGAAACGCTCAGGCACACGAAGACACTTGAGATAACTCGAGCAACCGAAAGGAAAGAAACGGGTAATTTTTAATAGATTTCACTGAAGTATACCTCTAAATTTTATTCAGAATTGGCTCATGAACAGCCTTTAGAACGAGTAGACTGAACTGCACCATGTGCACAAGACAAGGACGTACTTTAACATTGTAATTTTGATGGAGGTATACCAGATGCAAACATGAATATTCAGGATGCGTAGGTATGTACGTTTATTCAGTAAAATCAATTAAGGATAGACCGAGGCCAGTTTCTGGAATGCGTGAGTGAGTTATAGCAGGAGGGAGAAAATGTTTCTGTAGGTGGTAATCGAAGCTTGATGTTTTGTAATGGATGTTAGAAAATTAAATACAATGTAAGGCAAGTAAAATGCAACATTCAAGAGTATTAGAAAAAATTAAAAAATAGTTTCCTATCGTGAAGTGGTAAAGTAATCTCACTCAGACGCATGAATATTCAAATTTTGCGAGGTAAAAATGAAGGAAATTTTAAATCAAAAGAAAAATAGTCTCATTTCACACGTTTGATCAATACGTAATTCAAATTAATTGTGAACATGTTTCATGTTCTTGGCACAGATTTTATACACTCCAGCATGCGGTTACACCCATTTGCACTCCATTGTAGGAGATGAAACACTCAAATTCTCTATAATTCAAGTTTTTAGCTGAGGACAGCATACTTTGCTGCCCAAAAAAGCATGTGTGCATAACGATACAGAGTTTGTAGTAAAGTTCTCGTCCTTGAGGAACATGAAAAGTTTTTACATGTGCTTGAAGGAGTAATAAGTACGATCGAAAATCATGACACGCGGTGGATCAAGTTGTAGAATTGAAGTTATTTGACTCTTGTGACAATGTTTTTTTACTCTTAGTGATATTGGAGGCAATGAGAATAAGGTGTAAAAACAAAGGAATACATTGTGTAGCATAGCAATGCTAAATTTATTCGAAGACATCCGTGCAACAGGACAAAACCGTCAATTAATGCTTCTAACAAATACCAGAAATGAAGATAAATTCAAACCTGAATATTTTCGAGTCGTCTTGCTGTTAAGTAAATTTTTTTATGATTAGTATTGGGGTGAGAATTCCTAACATAGAAAAGAAATGAGCTCAGAAACAAAGAAAGTCCGTCGTAGCATCGCAAGCCATCCAGCCCACTAGTAGTGGCCCACTACTCCTGTGAGTGTGTGTGTATGAGTATGTGTATGACTGTGTGTGTATGTGTTTGACTGTGTGTATGAGTATGTGTTTGACTGTGTGTGTGAGTATGTGTTTGACTGTGTGTGTGAGTATGTGTATGATTGTGTGTATGAGTATGTGTATGACTATGTGTGTACGTGTTTCACTGTGTGTTTGTGTGAGTATGTGTTTGACTGTGTTTGACTGTATGTGTGTGTGTGAGTATGTATTTGACTGTGTGTGACTGTGTGAGAGCATGTGTTGGACTGTGTTTGTGAGTGTGTATGTGTTTGACTGTGTGTGAATGTGTGTGTGTGTGTGTGTGTGAGAATATGTGTGTGTGTGTGTGTGTGCGTGTGTGTGTGTGTGTGTGCGTGTGTGTGTGTGTGTGTGTGAGTGAGTGTGAGTGTGTGAGTGTGTGAGTGAGAGTGAGTGTATTTGAGTATGTTTGTGAGGGCGAGAGTAAGTATGAATGTGGTTGTGGGAATGATAATCTGAGAAAATTTGAGAGCAAAAATGAGTGCGAAATGAAGACAATAAGAGAGTGTGAGAGTTTGGGTTGGGAGAGAGTATAAAAGAGTGAGAAAAAGAGAGCTCGAGAGTAAGTCAGAGAGCATGATGGAGAAAGTGAGAGAGTAACAGAACGAGAGTGGGTGTTAGAGAGTAAGAAAGAGAGAGAGAGAGAAAGAGAGAAAGAAGGAGGTTGAGAAAGTGAGAGAGAAAGGGAGTAAAAGAATAAAGGAGTGAGAGATTGAGTAAGTGAGAGGATGGTAAATTGAGGGAGTGAAAGAGAGCCAGAGAAAGGGAGAAGAGGAAGACAGACATTCACAGTCTCTGTTCATTTCAGTTTTTGGCATTTCTAAAATCTACACAGATTTTCTCGCATCATGTGTCCCTACTCCTTCATTCACCCGGCATCACCGACTCTGGAACTCGAAGCAAAGCCTCGAACACTATCAACTACCACGAACACAATGATCATGTTTTTTTTCAAGTTCAATTCTCTTTCGACCTGAATAGTCAACTACACTCTTCTAATGCCTGTCCATCTCTTGCTTTCTCTATCAACTCCAGTCCTCCAAATGTATGTACTTCACAAATATGGAAAGTAAAAACCTCATTTACAACTAAGCATTCTATGATGGCGTGTAGCTTGAATTACCAAAGGTACGGTATTACTAATAATCAGTATGACAGACATATTTGGTTGGGTACTCGTTACACTCGCTATGTATCGAGAGTGAGAGAAGTAAATTTGAAACGCGCACTAGCTCAATCCCAAAGCAAGATCGTCAGATCGTTACTTATGCTGAGTTGAATTCTCTCACATAAGTCTACAGTATACATACACATTTATCACTCCAATACCATACACATAAATTTTGTCGAACGATAAAATTAACAAAAACGAAGAGTTCTAGTAAATTTTAGCCAATCATGTCCCCCATTCTGCTAGACTGGTGATTAACCGTATGCGTTCTAGTAGACTTTTATGATTACATATTCTTTATAATAAAAATAACTTAATTTTTACAGTATCTATCAGGTGCAACACGAAGCTCAGTCTCCCACCATGTATAATGCAACCCAGTTTTTATATTTGACGAAAGCATTTCATTTTCAGAAATGTTTGATAAACAAAGAATTTACATTCGTGTGAAACGACAGACATTATAGTGTACGAGTCCACAGAAGGCTTAGATATTTGTTTGGTGAGGTGGCAGTAATCAACCTGAATAATCTGCTGGTACTATGAACACATTCAAAAATCCTGTCTACAAATACTGGACAACAACTCCCAGTATTATAACGTATTGATTTCTATATCACTTACTCCTAGGGTCTGTGTACGATTGCAGTCTACGTGCGTAACTGAAATACCTGTGCGTGAGTAAAGTGTATGTGACTAAAATGGCTAGACTAATTCAGGTGTCTGTGCGTGATTGAGACATTTACTTTAGATGGTATGTGACTTGAGTAACAACCCAAGAATGGACCAAACGGCTAGTTGTTATTGCTTTATTCTATTCTATTCTATGCTATTTTCATCTCCTTTGATAGATGAATCTGTTAACTGACGGGAAAACAAGTGTTGGACACAAACAACGTAGTATAGACAGGCCATCAACAGTGATCTCATTTGAATATCAAAATATGGGAGGTACTAAATTATTCACGCAGAGCATCCTTCGTATCATTACCAAAGATGATTGACAGACCCGACTGAGGTCAAAACTGAGGTTGTCAATGAAAGGACAAACAAATTTGTGTACGAGAAAGTATGAGCCAGTGAATACCTGCAGATTTGAGAGAGAAAAACCTAGGCACTTGTTTTCTAAATGTCAATGAAAAAAGCCAACCAGAACCCTTCTTTCAAGAATCTTTGGGCAGAGGATGAGACTTGGGCAACACGAATCCCCAAGAGACCAAGCGCTACCTCCTAGTGTACAGACAAAGTGGAAGACATCACCCCAGAACTTTCAAAACTTTTCCAGTGCTGCGTATCTCAACGTGATGAAACTATCAAGTAATAAATTTAGAACTAATTTTATTTCATGAGCAGACCTATTTCATAGCAGCATGCACTTCTGTAAGTAAACACTTATGTACATGAAGTTGCCAGGTTAAGAAACCAAACGCATTATTTCTTCAGAACGCCTGTCGAACAGACGTAAATGCAACTGATTGACTTGGATTTTATTCAATTTAAATGACGTATTTCATCTATTCAACGTTATTCTGTACTTTTAAATATTATATTATATTTGAAATTGATTTCTTTAATGGAGTACTGTGATGAATGTTTTATGGATTTAGTGCTTGATAATTTAGTGCACTCTGAAAAAAACTATTTTAAAAATGCAATCTGAAATAAAAGGTAACCAACTTTAATATTCAATCTTCTGCTTGATAATTTAGTGCACTCTGAAAAAACTATTTTAAAAATGCAATCTGAAATAAAAGGTAACCAACCTTACTATTCAATCTTCTGCTGCAATGTACATGGCCAAAAGAAAAAATTAATTATTGACCTCCAATGCTGCTCATTAGTTCTGAATGACAAATACTTACATTGCAGAAATCATCATTCATCACTCAAGTACATAAATGCACTTTGAGAGTCACGAAAATTTCAGTAGAATGAAGGAAAATAGGTTGTGAGTAAGTGAAGGAGTATGATTGAGTAAGCTAACAACATGTTACATTATACTCTCAAACAGAATTTATGCTTTTCACATTATATAATGATTTAAGAAACTTCAGAGTATCTTATACTTCTGATATATAATATACCTACTCGTACTTTGAGAGTAGTACGTTACTACAGCAGCGTAGCTGTAGGAATGATCCCCTGTTACACAATAGTATAATTTCTAAGAATGAGGGACATCAGTCGCTGAAATTTCAAAATATTTAATTGGAATTCTTGAAGATTTTCCGTGTACCGTGATAGGAATAACTGGAAAGATAAAATAAATCTAACTACTACAGAAAATTAGAGAGGATAGTGAGTTTAAGATTATTACCTTAACCATATTTAGATGCTGTAGCAAATACGTTTATGGCTGAATTCAATTCATCCAACCTACATCAAGAAGAATTATGCAAAAATATTAATATTTAACCATCGACAACCTGATTTGTCTCAATAATTATTTTTTATACAAAAGCAGATAATCTATTACGTGTAAATAAGCTTTTCCCCACTAAGATTCCTAACTTAAATTTCTAGTATATCATATTCGAATAAATTCATCAGATAAGAACAATTCTTCTAAACATTGAAAAATATTTACAAAAATTAATTTTCTTCCTGCTTCCATTTTGCTCCTACCGAAAACCAAGTGTTTAACTTTTAATCTACCTCCAAGCAAACTCTATTTCTAATTCGTATTATTGCTCGCCTCAGATTTACTCGTGCTCCTCCTTAGGCTTGTTTTTGGTACCCGTCTCGCAGCCTCTGCCAGTCACTCAATGGTCCCTACCTTTCTGCACCCAACATCCATAGAGAGCGGCGCGCATTGAACAGCCTTCCCATTGAGTCAACTATAGAGAGCTCCTCCCTCCCTCGTCGCTGCTCTAACGGTCCCGTCTGGATGCAAGGGAAGGTCTCACTGCTTCCAGGTACGACCGGATGGAATCACGTCTGTTGCTGCGCGCGGTCTTATGGGAAATACAGGACCCCATGTATGTAAATTTTTGGATTTCTGGCCAGCAACCCGGCGTAAGCATCGAACGCTCGTCAGAGATTTACAAGTCATTACGCAGACACAACTACGTACTTTCCATTCGAAGCATGAAAATGCAGTGGGCAGTAAGAGACAGTTCTAAAATGAATTTGTTCTCAATGGATCAATAAATTTAAATATATAAATATGCTGCAAGATGTAACAACATTTCCATTTTCTAAGACATCCACGGTTTATAGAAGCACGGGCTTGTTTATGTCTACCATTGTTGAAGGCCGAACTTGAGAGACGCTGCCTCCACGGTGTCGCAGTCCACAGAGGCTTCACTCAGTCGGAAGCGGTGGCATTATGGGAAGCCGACTCAAAAGCACTCCTGTGAAGGGGTTGAGAGGGGTAGAGGTGAGCAGGGGGTTATTGTGAAGTACAATGCACCGGTACCGAGAAGGAAGGGGTCAAAACGCACCAGTAGACTCTCTAGGATGCTGTATTGATGCCATACGAGGCTAAAAAGGCGATCACAAGCACATAGCAGCTTGGAAACCCTTGACGGGCCTCTTGGAGCACGGTGGGAGATCTCTTGATGATCTGCTACGGCATCAGACAACATGAAGATTGAGCTTCGTGATGTATGAATCCTAGCTAACTGATGAGAAGGATTAGTCAACAAAATGATAACTTATTGTATTACCAAAAAAATGAATTTATAAGCTTCGTAGGATCTTACACCTACTAATAAACTAAAAGGCACTTCCCAATATGTTTTGCTCTCCCCAGTTTGTCATAAAATTATAAGTAAAAATAGTACGGCATCTATTTATTTCACAACCTTATAGACAATTCCAGTCCACTTTGATGTATAAGAATAGTAGAAAACTAATTGGTTAATTCTTCTGTCTGCGCAAGATATTGACAACACTGTTAATAACACGATAGTTTCACTGCAGATGTTGCAGCAAACACTGGTCAATAAATAAAAAATGCGAATTAAGTGTTAAGAGCTTGCAAGTGCATCTCCGTGTGCTAACACATAGGCTTTACCACATGGTTGCCGTGACAGAAAGTTGTGACACGTGATTTAAATGTTTATTTATTCACTAATGATCTACTTACTTATTCATTAACGAGTATTTATTTATTCGTAAACGAGATGTTTATTCATTATTTACGAAATATTTATAAATTCATTAGATACATATTGGCTACCATATGCTTTTACAACAGCTTTCGTTCTACGCAAAATAGGTGCGTTGAGTGTCTGAATAGTTTCTCATAGAGTACTATCCCATTTTTCTGCTAGAATGTTAAAGAATACTTTAGAGATTACACTGGTGGATATTTGATTTTCAGTTCCGACCATGAAGCTCGCTAATGAATCTATTTACTTGACATCTAGCGATTTCTCTGGCAAATAACTCTCGAATCAAGAGTTAACTTTTTGTGATACGAGTCCACTGATATTTTGGAATACAACAGCGATTATCAGCAATATACGTATTGCAATTCTATGGCATTTATCATTTAGGATGTCGAGATAGTTTTCCCTAATAATCCAGGTATAGAGAGTATTAATAGGATCAATTAAATACCACAAAATAGCTAGCCAAATCATTACGCAGCCATTCCCATATTCAACTGTAGGAATAATGAAAATTGAAGAATACGTTTCCTAATGTTCTCAGTATGCTAAGCTATCCGTCCGTGAGATGCAATATAGACAGTGACTGTTCGGACCATGTTACGCTGTTTCAATCCTCAATAGTGAAAACTTGTTGATCATTGCAACGTTTTTTTCAAAACTTTGAGTTGGAGTCTGTAGTAAGAGCTTTCGTAATTGCAGCTCAGGTCTTCTATGAATTTGAGTCCTGTGGAGCTTCCGTTGCGCTGGGCACGTCAAAACTGGATGGAATCACTTGTAATTTCATTTTCTGTGAAATTTAGTTACATTGAACAGTTAAATAGTTCAAATAAATAGTATTTTGGCTATTTTTCTGTCATTTACTTTTTGTCATTTAGCGCGTTATCAATCAGGTAGCTTGTCGATTCCTCTATGATAAATTTCAGTTGAGGTTGAACACAGAAAAGTTGTCCATGAACGTTCTTACATGGTCTTCTTTCAAAATTTTTACTATTAGTTTACAAAAAATATACGCATTACTTTGTGGAAAGTCTGGTGAATATAATGGATGGATTAGGACAAACTAAGTTAGATTCTTCCTCCTGAATGATTTTCGCTAAATGTTGTCTTGCGCTATCATGGAGAAGACGACATCTTTTCCTCTTGACGTGCGTTTTCTCAGCAGATTTTCATGCACACATAGCAGCTGTTGACAGTATAAATCTACGCTTAGTGTCTGATTGCCGTTGAAAAACGTGAGAGAGATAATGCAGCTATGATTCCTCCATTCACACTTTATTACCTTTCCAAAATAATATTGAGTTTTAATGACAATGCTCACTTATTCAGAACCGATGTCAGAATAATTTGCAAGTGTTTCTTCTTAAAAGATAATTCTTGATTGAAGTTAAAATAATGGATTTTCAAAATATGTCGGTACATTTTGCTTTCAATAAACGACTTTAGTGCTGAACTAAACTTTTCAGCAATAGTTTTATGCTTTTGCTCATAGTATTTTTAACTATTTAGGTGTCCTTGTACGTTAGCTCCGATTAGTAGCTACTATTCTATTAAGCCGAAAATTTTGCATAATGTTGTACTTAGATTACATATCATGGCCGTGAGTTCAGAGGCCCATGGTATATCAGGTAATTCGACTATGCTCATCACAGATATTCTGATGCGATCATGCACCAGTGATTTGCCCAGTTTTCAAAGCTAATCACATCCGAACGAACATTTAATTTAAGAAACTCCTCCCTTTGACTACGAATAGTGAATGAATGGATAATTAATATCGATTTTCATTGTTACCACTGTGAGAGCCGCACTTGTGTACTGAAAACTTTTTGTGTCCCGAAGTGTATGCATTATTTTTATCGAACTGTTTATAGTGCCATAAAACGACCCATCACAATACTGGGTCATTTGTGAGTGCATCAAAATTTGTCCTCTAGTATATTAGTTAGTCGTTTACGACATTCAGGTAGTATTTCAGGTAGTTATTATATACAGGGTGCAGCAACATAACTCCTTTTTTCAAAGCGCTTTGCTCTGAAAAAAAGGAAGTGATGTTGCCTCAACCTGTGCAATAAATGGCTGGGTACGTCGAGTGGTAGAAAGACGTTCCAGAACCGATTTCAAAATGGTGAGACTTCGAAGCATGTAGAGAAAAAGAGAGAGAGAGAGAGAAAGAGAAATATTGCCTTATTCTGACTACTTACCACATGCATTGAACTGCACCAAATAAAGCTATTCCAAAAGGTGTTGTTATGTTTCTCTTATTATATTGCACCGAACATGGGAATGGATAGCGAGAACTAAAATTCAAGAGTTAGCCATAGGAATAAACATTTAGCTCGGAGAACATTTTGTATACATTATTATATTGATATACTTCGTGAAAAAAAATTATGGAGACTACTTGAACGATTATTGTATGCTTTGTCACTCAATGCACTCTGCAAATTAGAGCTATTCAATTATAATTCTTCACTGATCATAATATTAATGCAAAATTTAATCGCATATTTTCATGCTACATTCAACGAAAAATAAAAGGTAAGTACAAAGAAAAGAGCATTGCGGGTGTTCTTATTGCTCAAAAAACAGCAAAACAGCCCATAATTAACTTAAAATTATTGTACGTAATGTAATGTAAAGAAACAAACTGAATTATGGGGAAACTTTTTCTTCCTCTCCCCAAAAAAACACCTTGACAACTTCATATGAGACTGCCTTCCAGCTTCCATATCCCTTCAAGAGTGCAACCATAGCATTTCTCCCGCCCCTGATCGCGTGAGTGAGTTTCACTGAAATGCCATCACACCCTTTATCAAAAAACTATCGTTAAATCACATAATAGGTAACTGGATATGATCAGAGAGGGATTTAAAACGGTGTCACTCGTACCTTCAATACTTCAATTTTGTCTACCTGGGTACAGTTCCCGCATTCTAAGCTACCTTCAGCGTATATTACCTGTATATTTTTCAGCAAACCCAGCTGTACGTTCAATGTTTTTATTTTTCTGGTGTAAGAGAAAGTTTCTGACCCTTTTCTGATTTTTCTAACTATAAGCACGTAATATAAGGTCAAGGAGAAATTCTTTTTGATGCGACTGTTGCCTGCATCGCACACCTGGCAGCTCAGACGACGTGGCCAGCTGCTCGATGTTGCTCTATTGTTGCTAAATGTTACACATAACTAAACTCTGAACAAATTCGGGGTTGTTCGAGTTCATACTTTTCTTTCAGCATTGGCTATCGAATATCGTGGTGCTTTTGAGAATGAAATGAACTATCCTAGAGAATTATTACATAGGTTTAGAATTGTTTATATCAGTTCTATTATAATCCCCCAAGCACACCTACATGGCTTTCGTTTGACAGCAATTATTCCGCTGAACGCTTCTGTATACGCCTGTCAGGCTCGTGAAGCATTTTCCGTGAGCAGACATCGATGTGACGCTTTTGTTCCCTTATTGCGTCACAAAGCTAAACTGTCATGTATTTGGTGCGAGGACAGCGGTATTGCGAGAGGGTACAAGTTTGTAGACCAAAAAAGAAATACTGATATTGTTGCACCCTCTTCTCTTATGTCTAGCGGAAAACAATTAGTTGAAGCTAGTAAGATGGGATGAAAGTGAAACTCGTAAGTTTTGAACATAGTAAACGTAAAAAAGTAACGCAAACTGGAAATTATGACAAGGGCAATCACTAACTTCAATAAAAATATAATTTTGAGGCAAAGGTCACTGGTTTGCCGCTGGTGGCGTCGTACATTGAACTACCAAAAACATTCATCGTATCAGTGTTACTATAAACATTCACACGCAGTAAGTTGTAATGAAAATAAATTAATTCTCAAAAATCAAATTTACGACTCTGAGATCTACAGTAAGAAAGTCCAAATCATTTGCCGGAAATTTACGAATCTGAGATCTAAAGTAGGAGAGTCCAAATAATATGCCGGAATTTTACGAATCTGAGATCTACAGTAAGAGAGTCCAAATAATCTGCTGGAAATTTACGACTCTGAGAACTCCAGCTAGAGAGTCCAAATAATCTGCCGGAAATTTACGACTCTGAGATCTGTGGCAAGAGAGTCCAAATAATCTGGCGGAAATTTATAACTCTGAGATCTACAGTAACAGAGTCCAAAGCAATTGCTGGAATATTGTGAAGGCAGCCCACTATCGGTGTAGTGCATCTCATGCTTTCGTGATAGTTTTGTGAGAATTCAAATCTTGCATCAACAGTCCGGGTTTTGATAAATCATAACTTTTTTTCATTACGTGCACATTCTCAGCAATTTCATTAAACGAATGCAATAGTTTTCAGCAAACTCGGTACAGAAGATTGTCACTTAATAGTTAGAATGCTTAACATATTTGACGTCACTTAATAGTTAGAAAGCTTAACAACAAGATGCATCCATATACTTTTTGAAGGTGAAGTTGTCGATCTTCTGCCGGTCTTCTGAGAGTCAAAAAAAAAAATTCAAAATAAGTTTTAACTTGTATCTAGAAATGATGAACAAAAAAACTTCACTTTGCCAGGAATATTTATTCAATAAAATATGCTGATCTGTAATCTGATACCAATCAAAATATTGGAGTCATAGACTGAAGCAATTTGTCGTTCTAATAACGTCATTATAAACGTTGCTGTCACTAAAGTTTTCATAGACACGGTATAGATTTCTTCTCTATACATTTTTTAAAACTTATAAATTAGGAACTGGCATAACACTTTTTTTTAGAGGCAATAATATAATATCATGTGAATTATTTTATCTGCCGTGTTAATTGGGTTGAGCTATCAAAGAATCAGTCATAATGAACTATTTGAATTTTAACCTCATGTCTACCTATAACTTAATGTGTACTGATTGAAAATTTTAGCTCAATTCCATAAATTATATCATTGCATTTATAATTCAGGGTTCCCTTTTAAACGGTCAGGTTTTAAACATACGTATGAAGATATCAAACCAAATTAAATGGTCTGCAAACTCATTTCACATATTTTTCTAATGAAACACTTTTCCGAACAGAACTTGTAGCCGCTTTACCATAAGTGTACACCTTTTAATTTAAAATATCAACGACGATGGCAGTTTCGCACCCCCGGTTGTCCTTTATTGCGCTGGAAGCCCTGCCCACCGCCGCAATTTGCATTCCATCACATTCCCGCGACCACTGAGCGCTCCAATCATCCCTTACTCTCAATGTAACCAAGCTCGTTGAATTATAATAAAAGCTCGAGAGCGTGACTGTTCAGGAATGTTCTTGGCTGATTTGGCACGTGCATGCTGGTGTAGGTGATGATGTAGGCCACGTACCTCCTCTGCCACCTTCCTAATACTGGTGCCCTTGTTTATGTAGTAATATTTGAGACGTACAGATATGGTTTGGGAAACACGTATGAGATAAAATCCTACAGCTATTAAAGGAAAAAGTCATTTTTTTATGTTGCTGAAAATTAAATGTGAATACATATATAATGTTTCATTTTTGGACCTGCTAGATTGTTCCAGCACGTTAAGAGCTAGGTGATTGTTGTACATATATACCTATATGTGCAACAAAATAAAAATTTAGTTTTGTTGGTCGTGGTCGATGCTTCAGTTACGATGTTAGACCCTTCCTCAAATTCAGGCAACTGGTGCCAATAGGTCCGATGATTTTCGTCTAGGGCTTAGCCTGGCGTCTGTTTGCCATAGGCCACAGGAACTAGGCCTATGAAAGCCAATGCAGCTGGCAGGGCAACGAAACGCCGGCTGCTGTTGGGACCATGAAATGCCGCTCAAATCTCTTCAGCCCGCTAGGGTATTATTTATTTGAAGATTGAAGGTAGGTTGTGTAATCAGCTGCAAGCCATGCACTAAATAAACAGTTTGGTTAACTTATTTCAGCTTCAAGCAAGCTGATGGCATAAGTAGCATTAATTGAAGTCATCCTATAGTTTTGAAGAGTTACGTTATTCACACGTAGCGAGTTCTGAATTCCATTAGAACGTAATAAATTCCCTACAACTAAAATACACGTTTCTTTAACTGCAGGTTTTTAAATAATCAATTAGTACAAAATCAGTTATTTTGACGCTATGTTTTTGCAATTTCAAATTGTTTTTCTGTCCTCAATACATTTTATTCGTGATCTTTGTATTATAAACGTCAAAAATACACATTTGACGATCATTTGAAAGAATTCTGTATGAAATATTTGATAAAACTATGATTTTGAGTTGAAAGTTGAAATTAAAATTCATTTTACCTTTTTTTATAATCTGATGTTTGGTAGATGTGAACCTCATTACGAGATTTTCGGCATTCTATAAAGAATCATCATGTACTAATCGTGTTTCGTTTCTTGTTTGAACTTCATGGAGAAACTCTCAAATTCCTATGATTATTACGTCACCAACTTCACGAGTTTTAAGAATCGGAAAAATTCAATACTGCATTAAACAATCACGGACCCTGGAAAATAATTTTTTTTCCGAGAACGTCACCCGTACTCTTCTCTATCTAAACCAACGAATGTGAGTAACAAAAACTGAACTAATTTTGGACCCATCCTTCCCATTTCTTTCCGTAGCACAAAAAGCAGTGATCGCCTCTGCTCAACTCAGTACCAAACACACAAAAGCTTCAAGAACGATGCTGGATTCTCTTCCATCCAAAAAACTTTGAACTGTAACTCTATGCGCCTCAAAGACCGCTTTAGAAAAGCTCAAATTTGAACCATTTTGAGTCCGTTAAATTCGGAGTAAAATTAGAGGCAAATATTTTCTTTCAGATTTTCCTATTGTTCATTGACGTGAGTTAACAATGGTCGAATATTGTTCATAACTTATCGTGTTTCAGGCTGCACCATTTTTATTTTGTGCAGAATTCCCATTTAAGTTTTGTTATAATTGTTTAGACCTCATAAATCCAGAGTGCAGTATTTATTCTTAATTTTTAGTTCATTCTATGTATAAAAACCACTGCAAAAAAATTATGCACCAGCCTATTTTGAATTGAAAAGGAAAATAAAAGTTCAAACTAATATGTTCTTATGAAACCCTCAATGGCTTCTTAAATGTCAAATAATTTCACTGTGACTATATACTACTTCAATTTTCAAAATCAGTGAAATCTCTATAAATTCAAAAGCATAATAAATATAATTTAAAAATTGAAGATATTGTTGTTCTAACACTCATTCATCTAAAGAAAAAACTGTTATTTCTGCTTGTACGTTTTTCTTAAAGAAATTTATAATAGCACATCGTACACACTAAGAACATCGGTTCTTAAGATCTTTAAGTCTACAGTACTATTTTCTCCGCAGTTAGCGATTCATGAAAGATGACTTGAATAAGGGGAGTGTGTCCATGTTCCTTTGCAAGTGAAAATTTATACTAATTATATCAGTTACATTAAGCTGTATATCGTCCTGCATTTGACTGTATGTAGGCCTTTGTAATCGTCCTTTTGCACTAACATGCAGGTGAGCGTTCATGTCCTCCCCGTCTGAGTCCAGCTGAAGAATTTGTGTGTCGCGATCGCAGTTTTCAAAATCAGGAATACTCGATTTCGAAATTGATGGTTGACATCTAGGAAACAGGTTTTTAAAACTAAAGTTGATGTATCTAGCCAAATTCAATAAAATGAGATATTGATGACCTGAGGAAAATATTTATGGAAGAACGACTGTACGAAGCTTGAGTCTCTGTTTGCGTACGAGTGCTAGCAGTAGATTAGACACGACACTGAAGTTATCATTAATAACAAGTGAGCTTGGTCTTCAAATTCTTAGTATTTGGGTGCGTGCTACACACATACGCTCCAAGTGTTCTAAATGTGCAAAATATTTCATTTTATCTTGAACAAAACAACACTCGCACACGATAGAATGATCCTGCCATTTGTTTGAAAGCCAAGGAAATAAAATACACGAATACTCAAGTATTTACGAGTTATGATAGAAAAACAACATGAGACATTGTACTCAACTACCTCGTGGCAATATAAGTTCTGATCGATTTCGCATCGTAATATTTTAGAACATGACCTATTATAAAATTCACTACGAACATCTTAGAGACAACAAGACGATTACAGCTATATCACCTTGCCAGCAACTGTAAAAAATTCACAAAACTGTAGCAATAATCGCACAACTTCAGCCGTTTGCAAACTGAGTAGCCTTCATCAAGACAATGCGCATCCCCGTGCAGCTGAAGCGACTCAGTGTCAGATTTTGGTTTTTGGCTGATACACACAGCTTTATCCGCCTTTCTATGCGGGTATTACTCCATCTTAATTTCATCTTTTCCGTAGCCTAGACCCCTGTATTCTAGATACGATGTGGAAAATGAGTTGAAACTATTCTCTGACTCAAAATATAAACATTTAGCAGAGGAGCCATTAGAGAAATGGTGAACGCATAGACAGAGATTGTTGATGAATGTTAAAATTTTGTTTAGAGTTCAAGTTAAACTGGTTGCGCGTTCTAATTAGCCATCATACTGAATCAAAAACAAGTTAAACTTATGTTACAACCTGATATATTTACAAATGGTTCGAAAAAGCATTAATGAAATGTCATCCAATGAAGGCCTACTTGCTGAGTAAATCATTATTCGCGGAATTTTAAACACAAGTTACTGTAGATAATTACTTAGTATTAATGAGCACGAAACTATAAAAATTGGCACGCTATAAGTCAAACCTGTAAAGATTGAGAAATGCGTTTAGCGTATCTAGTTTACCAAACCGAGAGTTACAATTGCAAGATAAAATTTGCTAACAATCCTGTCCTGTATTCAATTACACTTATATGAATCGGTTTCGTTTAAATTGTTTTATATTCACTAAATGACTAAATAACTTTGGAAAGTTCAACTTAAAAACGTTTCGATGCATTCTTGAAGTACCCTATTCAACTCTTGACAGCACTTATCTAATGAATATGTCGAGAATTTTCAGTAATCATTAATTGATTTAATTGAGTTTCAATAACATTTGCACCGTGCACATGGATTTTAAATATCAATTAAATTCAGATGAATAACGTAATTTCAGAGACACGACAATGTCAGAAGCCTTCATTTCCCAGTCGAGAAGCCTATTTGTATTGAAGAATTCCTCCGTCTTCAAGTAGGTAATATGGGGCGGTTTGGATTCGATAAAACTCTGCATGTTCGAATAGAAAACCTCATTTGGATCATATTCCGGTAACCCACAACGACTTCGTGTGGAATTCTCTTCAATCATCGAGTGAGAAACCTCCTCTGTGAATGTGGTGTTCGCATCTTCAACTTTTTAACCTACGATAAGTTCGAGTCTAAAACCTCGAGAGTCTTCAAATCGGAAATTTACATCCTCTTGCAGGAATGCCCTAGTATCTTGAGCTGGAAATCTCGAACGTCTTTGAGTTAGGACCCAACAGGTGTCTGGACTCAAACTCTAGGGACACTCATCTACAACCCATTTTTTTGGTAAATGTTGCATTCACTCACAGTGTGTTTTGATTTGAAAGGTCAAGTATAATCAATTTCTTAAATTCACTCCCGGAAATTCAGCCATCACTTCTCGACGACTATTTTCTAGTTGGCAGTAATGGAACTGCAGTGTATACGATTGTCTCTCCCAACAAAATCCGAAAGTAAGGAGCTAGAAACAATGTCTTCAATGGATTTATTTTTGCTTCAAAACAAGAGTATGGCGTTTTTACAAATGCTATTCTAACTACTCTTATCTAGAGTTTCTTTAAAGATAATCAAACATTCAGGTTTTAATTAGAATGAACAGTATTCTACGTTGCATAGGGACACTTTCTATGTGACAGTTACAATTTCATCTTACAAAATTAACCTAACACGACCTTTTTCATCAGCACAGTTGCTTAGGTATCGTAAAAAGACTTATCACATTATCTAGGTTTTTACACGCAACTTCAAATCTCGTACCCGCCAAAATGTGAGCGATGCGCCAAAGATTCTTCTGGCGTGACAACTCTGTCACTGTGCAGTGAGAGCTGGGTGAGGTTAGGCCTACGACTTGGCTTTGGTGACAAGCTTTAGAAATGTTGAACACTGGAGCTAATCCTCACCAAAGCTAATGAGTAGACCAGCGATTACTATGGCTCTGTTTCAGCGCCGTTGCCGCGCTTCCATGCTTCGAACTCGCCTTCCCAATACAGCTCTCCAACAGATCACATCTTTGGAAAATAGAGTGCGGCAGTAGAAACGTGCCGTTTGACCCATTCTAGGGTTGAAACCCAAGTCCCATGCAGTCTAAAGTAAAGGTATCAATCATGTACGTACACCCGAATCACGTAAGTCAATTCAGTCAAAGACACGCACTTGACCCCCGCACAGGCATATCAGGCACGCTCATATATCACAATCAAGAAACTGACACTTAAAGGCCTTAAATTGTTGAGGGTTTCAAGTTTCACCTCATGACTGCTATTATTATCTACAGACCTGAAGATAATTTGAAGAAAACTTTACCATCAATAATGTATTGCTATAGATAACACACATCAGAGCACGCAAACCAAGATTTCCTTTATTTCTGTAACAATTTTTCCTCGATGAAAATGAAGCTTCATTTCGTTTCGATCAATTTCAAAGCTTAGAACTTCAATACTTGATCTGCAGTGAATTTAAGTTTCAGCTACCGTCAAATGATCTGGATGCTTCACCTAATATTAAGTATCTACGAGTAAAAAAATAAACAACAATTCTTAAATGTTACTGGAGATAATAACTGGTGGAAACAATACACTGATGTTAATACCATGAATCACGACCTGAATATTTTCAAAAATCAAATAATGTAATTACGACTCTGCATTCACGTTTGAATGAGTAACATTCTACAGAGCATGCCAACATTGACTATGTCTATGGATTCGGATAATTCAAAGACTCATGAATTCGTTATTAAGATACAAGCACAAAAAGCTTTTAAAACATTAAGGCACAATTCTATAGAGCATTTCCAACGAATGCTTTAAATTTATACTTTCATATTTCACATTTCTCTCTAAATTTTTTTCGCAAGTTATGAATTACTTTGTCGTTAGGGCTTCCTGAACATGCTCGTATATTTTATTCATATTTCATCACTGTACACTTCTTTGATGCAGGAGATCATCATCAATTATGGAGATCTTAAAAGAGAATGAAAGTTTATTCATTCAAAATATACGAACAAATTGACAAATTTATACTGTTTCAACACGTATAAAGCATGATGAACATAAACAGGAGTGAGCTCGTACTAAATTGCATTAATTCATTGGAATGACTAAAGTTTTTCCCACCTTGTACTAAGCAGCGTTCTAGAATCACAAAGATTTCTCAGCGTACATTATCCTGAACAATGGTGGTCCAGAATGACGGCCTGTTCGGTGACAGTGACCTGAGTTTTACTTGTTTACCAACGCTTTCGTGCCTGTTGCTCGGAGGAGTCAAAATCGTCTTGAAAAATTAAGTGGAGAGATCGCTGCTGATAGAACCCTGAGCATTTTACCTTACAGATGTCGGACTAGTATCGTATGAATGAACATTCCTTTATACACTTAATTATTATCATTATATGAACTGGGACTTATCCATTCACAATTTTTAATAAGTTTTGTGACTATTGCAGGAAACAAACAATATCAATACAAGTGAAGAATTGCTCGTGTTTCAAGAAGTGGAAAACTCACTTCTGCTGGGCACTCACAATGAGAGATATTCGAAAGGACGTGGGAAAATGAACAGGACGTCGAGTGTACTCTTCAGGACTGAGTCTCCGTACCACGACCTGGCTTCTTTACAAAGGCTCATCTTTGTCAACAAAATATTTCTTGACCTAGATAAAAGAATTGGAAAACTTCTCGTACCACGTATGATTAACAGAACGTATTATCAGATGCGGTACTGCAAATACATATTATAAATGTATTCTTCTCGTATTTTTGTTTTTTCTAGCATTATAAATTTTTTTCATGTTCTCGATTTAGTGTAAACTTTCGATCACGGATAGTCAAGGAGGGTGATGTTCAAACTGAGTTATTAAGCAATAATATTGATGTAGTTGAGCAAGAGGACGTTCCACTCACTATCAAAGACACTTAACGTAATAAATTACTTCTTAAATTCTAACAATTACGAAAAGTTAACGTACACCCAAATGAGTATCAAAAAATCATAGTTTAATATTTTCGTTTATTTCCGAGTACGGGTGGGAAAATATTGAATTTGTGTGGGAATGATGTTAGATATACGTAAGGTATTTCTCCTATTTTATTTACTCAGGTAAGTCCGTTGACCCTCACCAGTGTGAACTACAGTCCAGATTTCGTTAATCCGTCGGGTAGGATATCGCCAGATACAGGGATTCTGAACTAGTTTCTCACGGGTCTTTCCGATAATTGGAAAACGACTTAATCCATCTCTAGCACAACTTCCTCTCCCATGTGAAAGCACAACGCATCTTTGTTCCGGTACGGGAACTGAAAGACTCTGCAAACTAGACCATACGAAAACAATCAACGTGAACTGTATCCGTGTGAAGCATGATAACTAGGAGTTATCATAGGTGTTAACGAAAATTCGTTGTTCTGGCAGTGGGTCTATTATCACAAGAAGACCTGGTCGGTCTTCAGATCTTAGCATTTTTGGCAAGAATATCACTGGTCGTTAATCGTAGGTCTTCATGAACCTGCGATTTTCATACTTCAGTGATGTCAAATTTCCCCAAAATAATAATTTTTTCATCTGCGAATGTTTTTCTTAACAATTATATTGACCTTGAAATTTTACTGAATCTAAAAATAAACACATGTGCCATAAGTACATAATAAAAAGATAAAATTTATAAAATAAATAAACGGAAAAAGAGTTTTTGGGCTGCGGGTGAAGAGCTGCGTGTATCGTGAGAAATGAAGCTCAAGTAGAATTATAAGAGCATTGTTATCATATTAAACTTATCGAAATTAAAACATGACCAAGCATGGGCGAGAAGCGAAGGTTTGATTAATAACTTATGAACCTTAGTACGATTCTCTGCTTACTGTTAATTAGGTTAAGCTATAGTTGTTCATTTTTAAGTAGTTTTTCAATTAAATTCGAGGTAATGCGTTTTCAACGTCTACTTCTTGTGTATTCCTATGACAGAGGACTGACAGAAGAAGGCTAAGATGAGACCAGTATGGGCACTGAGCCATGAACGACCTTATCATTTTTCAAATTCATCGTTGAGGACGTTGTAGATGCCAAAACGTTTCTTCATATGAAAACTGAATTGACCCATAAACACTTTTGTGCTTTATGTCATTGCAATTATGAAACACATCCTCTATTGACTCAAAATTGTCACACTATTTAATTCAGTTCTGGGGACCAGACTCCGTAGAAGAAACATTTCCAGATTTTGCTTGGCCGGCATAAACAGACTGATATTTTGCATGGTTGAAGAACTTAGGGTCATAAATTCAGGCGTATTTATATGGTTTATGTCCCTCCATGTTGTAAAATTTCTAGACAATACTTGACACACTTATTGATTTATTGTGAATAATGAATTCCAATTTTAGGCTGACTGCTTTCTGATACCATCCCATCTCTCTTCCTTTTCATAGGATTTCATTGCCCATGAGAACTTAGGAGCAGCAAAAGGCTATCAATATGATATACATATGTCCAGTATGCAAAATTTCGTATGAAACATTCATTTCTACGTAGAAATTTTTATTGGAACGTTTGTTCTCATGATTTAGAATGAAAATGCCAGGGTACACAGTACTCAATTCACTTCATGCACTGAATGTTTAGCTTGACACTGCATAAAAAATATGTCTTTGGCAAAAATAACACATTTATATGTACTTGCAGGTAGAATACATCCATAAATTTGACGCAGAAACAAAACGTAATCCTCAAGCAATAATTCTAGGGTGATGTTTGCAAAGCTATTAACTTCCCCGTTGATATCAGTACCAAGCGGAAATTTATGAATATAGTGGACGAACTTAAATGAAGATGCAAAAAAATGAAAACAGTGCTGAAAACACCATAAACTATGAAGCACAACGATATCAGCAGCAGTACGAAGGTACATCCACAGACTGGAAAAAGAATTAGTTGCTCAGATTTCTCATGTAACACGTCTTACAATGACGGTGGATAATGCACAGCATGAGCAGGTCTTGAAAATGGAAGGCAAATGCGAATTGACCAGACCTCTCTTCTGGTCAGATGCTCCTAGTACGAGCATCTTCAAGAATATGATCACACATCACTGCCAAAAAACTTGTCCCTTTTTTACTTGTGCGCTGGAAACACAATTGCAATATACTCCTACTGGGAGCATCTAAGCTGGAATAATTGTAAGCTGGAATATTGTAATAAGCTGGAATTTTTAAAATCTTTGTTGAAGAACGGGCGCTTGGTGGAATATGAACTTTTACGCGATCTGAAGGAGGGAGATTTTATTGAAAATATGCAGTGCGTTTCGCGTTCAACATACACACATACTTAAACTGGAAAACTTGAAAGTCTGCATTACTATTGAATTATAACAAGTTTGTTTATAAATTGACGCCTTTACAATGGAAAATTTTTGTATATGATGCTGCAGATTAGACTAAATATCGTTATACAAATTATCCTGTATTCATTGTAGTAATAGCCAATTAAGTTATTGGATATCAAACGCAACCAAAATCGTACCAAAACTGTGGCATTATGACATGACGGTGTGAATGAGCAAAAACCCGAGTCTAAAGTTTAGAAAACTTCCTAGTGAATTCAATCGTGGATAATCAATTCACTCACCTAGCCAATCATTACTCATTCATCTAGTAACCTACTAAGGACCTCATTTGTTTGTCTTCTGCTTGCGTTTCCATGGAAATTTTTAGACTTATTCTGCTCAGAACTCGTTCCACAGATTGGCATACGTGTGTCGATCTTGTATATAAAGCTTTTTTTGTCAACATTCAAAACTCAAGGATTCGACCGATGGAACAATTTACATGAGGGTCGTAGTTGTGCGAAAAATGTTTTAGACTCTCTGTTACAACCAAAAAAGGGCACCATGTAAGTACGAACCTCTTAAGAATTAACTCATTTGCCTTTAAAAATTCAGATGTTCAATTCATGTTCCAGCAATAGGGATTTGATTATTTCACGATTTTCATTCATTCATGAAGTCAAGCCATCTCTCAATGACAGACTGATCGAGTGCTCACCATCGGAAATAAATAAACCCTTAACATGTATTTTAGTTGTTCTGCAAACTTTTTCAAATGCATGATTGATCTATATTATATATTATATGCATGTATAAAATACTATGAAAATTTATATCATACCTGTAGATATTATTGATACTTAGCTATGTAAGATATTTCTACATAGTTGATATTTCGATTCAATTAAATTTTTAAACAAAATACTTTTTATATTCATTTTTTATGTATTGAAATTATACATACACGTGTATTGTTTCCTCGTTAATAATTCGTGTATTAAGCTATAATTTTTTCTGGAATAAATATCCACATGGCACAAACGAAAATCTTTTCCCGAACTGACTTTTTCCCACAATATATTGTTTGTAAGAAATTCCAGCTTTTTCTAGAATTGAAACAAATTCCTGAAAAGCGCACCTATTTCGAACGTGGTACACTTTCAGATGCCTTCTTTTTATGCTTGAAAATCAGCCTATCATGTTTCTATTCCTGTTACCATTTGAAAGAAGAAACTGCTCATTCCAACGGCAGCCATCGCGCTACATCTGATTACATGGCAATCTCTTCTAAAGAATTTATTATGAAAAACAATTGGTATCTGGTTTCACGGGAATACTAGATAACCGTCACATAGATTGATTAGCTTCGGTTGCAATTCTGAATTGTTGGAACCAAGGAGGTGGGATTTCTTTTTGTTATGAAGATCTGTGTCAGAAAGGAAGAATTGATTTAACTATTTAATAACGTGGCTAGAATATATTCTTTATGTCAAATTTAAATTGCCAACATGATGGATATAAAATTTTATTTCATGCATTGCAAAAATCCATCTATATTTATTAACTGTTTTTGTAACTTCAAAGTTTTGAAACCATCTTTGAGTTGAGGTTGATTTCACTAGCGTTGATTGCTGAAATGAGGATTTTGAAAGTCTTAAATCAATACTGTGGTTTTGAATTGAAAAACGAAACTAAAATGAATCAAATCTCAATAACACAGAGTTTGCACTGGCATTGTAGTAGAAAACTCTCAATTTTGAATAAATTTGGTAGGTTTGAGCTGGAAAAGTTCGTGAATTGCATCGTTTGTGTGGAATAACTCCAGAAATTTAATAACTTCATGTTAATACGAAAAGTTAAATTAGAAACTCTATCATGCATTTTGGCCATCGATTGAAATATCGAGTCGAATGTCTTGCACTCTAACAAAGTCATGCAATGTATGCATAGTGATCGAACGAAGATATTTTCTCAGATTTTAGCCTTTGGTGCACATATCTAACTAGACTTTAAGCAACAATGTTTAGTGTCCATTGTAATTACCAGAAGTCAATACATTTTCTTCTACTTACAGTGCAATCAATTCATATGCGACAATAAAATGAATTGTAACCATCCTTCATATTCTGCTACCTGTGCTGTAATGTAACTTTCCAAGACTAAACTTATGGCAAAGCAAATCCTCACCTTCAGTTAATACTAATAGAAATTTACAATCGTTGTCATTAGCCATGTCAGCAGCAAGCACGCACAGAACTTATTGGTTGTCATCGCTCACCTGACCGCCTATCATAGCTGCTAAATAGGTCCAATAGACATGGGTAGCGGAGAGCTGTGGTGAATCTCTCTCAAAGTTTGCTAGGAGTTAATTAAAGCCCCATGGAGGATATCCAGGTAGGATTCTGGATTGGGTGATATGAACATTGTGTGCGCCATACATGACCTCTGGATATCTGGAGATTGTTGTTCCTCGTATCTAGTCAACGCTGTCTGGAAGATCGTTCAGTAGCACTTGTTGAAGAAGTCTACTGTGAGTCAAGTTTGAGAGTTAAGAGAGGCTTTGATTTATCTCTCTTCCTGTATGCTTTCATCTCAATCAGTTGTCGATATTTTTATCTCTTGCTTTCATTCCTTCGATAATCACGCTCGATTTTGTCATCTTCATTATGGTTAGCAGAGATTGAAAGTGGCCAGCTTGCATGCTACGTGGATTATGTCCTCGATCCTTTCTGTCAAAATACGCATTTAGCGAAAAACTTAACGAACGAATGAATACGCTCACGAAATTCTTCTTTACGACAAAAAGTTCCTCACGAAAAGTTAGTCACTGCTCTTTAGAACAAAAACTGAGACCGTTCTTTCAAAAATTTTCGTACATTTTTCTCGATGTTAACGATTTAATAACTGCCTCAATATCGACTGTCGAAATGGAGTTTGCTGGTACGATTGTCCAGCAACTGGATGCATGAACAGAGTGGTTGAAACATCACTGCTTGTGACTGTACTTGACGCATGTTATCAATGTGAGCCTGTCGCTTTTTGCCTATTTCTACCGCGGGGTCACTTCATTGAGCTGTCTAATGTCATAGGCATGGGAGAAAAATACCAATTAGATTGAGTTCATACAGACTTTCCCCGTGTTGTGGAATGCAGATCGGATTTCTGTCCGTAAATTGCTGCTAAAGAAAATTAAAATATATTCCAATTGTCAGACTCCACTTTTCGAACGCTGTGGTTTCAGATGCATTGACGCGGGATTTTTAGATTTTGGAACATTCGCTTTCCATTCCAAGGACCTCAAACTCTATTAGTGCAACTGTGACCAAGCTTCGCATGTCCTTCTTTGCATGTGTGGATCTCAATTGAGGAAGTATTTATTTCTCTCCAATTGCCACTCTAGAGAAGTATTTCAATCTTGAGTACCCGGATTACTTTACGGTTCTTTATGTTTTTTCTTCTATCGCGTGATCGAATATAGCGTATTTCATGAGCTCATTAACTTAATTTGATGCATCAAGCTGGTTAGCGGATAAACCAATCTTGCTCTGAACTCTGACCTCATTCCTTCTGTGTCGTTCAACTCAGTCCATCATCGATCAAAAACACTCTTGAATAAATATCAAAATTTACTTGGATTTCGCTTCCCGGGCTGTGGTCAAACTTATCATCACTGCATGCCTTCCTTAACCTCTCGGGCTCCAAAACTCTAACTTGTGCACTCGTCACTGTGAACATATAACAATTTCGAGGTAAAATTACCTGATTTTTAAACATGCGATACTCGTGCACGAATCATATTATTTTACATTTGATAGATTTACATTATTTTCTACTCTCAGAAGTTGTGCGTAAATTATTTGTTATCCTATGTTTTTGTATTGCATTGCATCAAATTATTAATTAATCTTCAATAGAATAGAATAAGGCAATAGGAACGAGCCGTTTGGCCCATTCTTGGTTCAATACCGAAGTCCCATTGCACACAATAGATGCGCATACATCTCTCATCAATATTCATGTATATATTGCAGGATATATATATATATATATATATATATATATATATATATATATATATATATATATATATATATATATATATATCATATTTATAGTTATAGAATAAAAATACTGTTTCGTTGCTCAAAAAAATGTACCTATTTTTCAAATGTAATGTAATCTTCATTTACTATCTCGCCTCACAATCTGTAATATTATACTCAAAACAATCGAAAAACTTACAGCTCAAATAATATCACTTATTATTAGCATAATTCATATAATACTGTTTGATATTAACTTGGCTGTAAAGGTACGTCATTATCATGAATTCATACATGATGAATGCACAATGTATGATGAATGATTAATACGTTGTCGA
The DNA here is from genome assembly GCA_006783055.1 of Trinorchestia longiramus. NCBI lineage: Eukaryota > Metazoa > Arthropoda > Malacostraca > Amphipoda > Talitridae > Trinorchestia > Trinorchestia longiramus. Next base: position 208,559 of record VCRD01000045.1, on the reverse strand, counting down.
AAATATGAAATGAATCCAACAAAATTATGTGCAATCGATATCTCAAGAATAATTATTCTTGAAGTATGAATAAAACTTTCGATTTGAATCACAGAATTCCAACAATTTTTGGGTGATCCACGAGCACAACGGACATGAAGATGGTGGGCGACGCTGCAGCGGAACAATACTCCAGCCCAGAATTTGATAGCCCATTGGAAGTAGGACTTACGAAAAAAAAGAAGCGGAAGTGGGTTTCGCGAGTGAGGCTATTATATAAGCGAGCACTGGACTCAATCGCTCATTCTCGGAGTGGCAGCTGTGCGAGTAAGACAGTGCTAAGAAGTGTGATCTCAAGTTTAATTTGCTCTACCCAGCAAGAAATCGTCGGCGATCCAGTGCTTGCATATATACGGCGCGGTTTTGTTTACATCATCACTGCCCCGACCTGAAATTCAACTTCTTGCATCGTGGCGTTGAACATAGTTAGGTTTTATTTAGTTCGCCTCACGTTCTTGGAGACGGAATGACTTTGCGTACTATTATTCAATAATTTGATACTAGACTTCAATCTTTATAATTTGAATAATTTTGTCAATATCTCGAGTTAAAGCGTGTTCATATATATTCATGTATGTTATACTAACGTTTAACGTAAACTAATAACTGCAACTCTTCAGTTCCCACAACTCGTGCTACCGTGTCATGCATATATACTGAACATCGGCTGAAGCCTCAAATTCTGTAATCTACGCTTGCTTTGCTCATGGCTAATCTTTCACATTACGGTGTAGACCTGTTTTGGGGGGGGTAGAAATGACTGAAAACGTCATAATTTTTTTAACAACTATGAGATAAGCAGCACGCGACACCTTTCTATACATTCCAATAGTTTTACATCTGTTGGATATAAAATTAATATTCTTAATCTCAATCTCCAAGAAACTCTCACGTCGCGGTGCGAGGTATAAACTAACGAATACTTCACGAGTTCACGTTCCCTCTTCAGTGCGCGGGAAGCCACCGCCGTGCAAGGATGGTGAGTAATGCTTGCGTGTCAAATAACTTTTAATGAAATGTTCTCTTAACGTTTGCGGTGGTGCTATGGGTTCTCGCTTTTGTAGCTACTGAGTTTTTCGACTTACATACGTTGAAATTATGATGTTAGAGCTGCATTGGAAGTGTGGTTGGATGCTGAAGTTTTGTTTCTATTAGGGGTTTATTCTACTTGGTTTCTTACGAGCGGCGAAATGTTAGTTTTACAAGATCAGCATCTTGGGTATTGCACGCACTTAACACGTTGACTCCGATTGCCTGATTGGTGTGAAACTTCGCTTTGTACGCATAGTCACTAGAACGATCTGAAAAAATTACAGAACTTAACCTAAGTGGTACACATACTTACCACTTCGGAGTCAACGTGTTAACATTTGCAGTGCTTCTCATGTAGTTGGTAGTCTTTCCACTTAAAACCTTATTTTGATGGATTGCATCACTGATTTTAGTCGGTTACTCTCAATTCACTTGTCAATTCAAAGATCTAGGTAGTGTTGAAACAAATTAATTGCATGAAACTCAACTCTTGAATAAGGATCGTAACTTAACTTAATTATTCTGCATAAAAGGTATAAGCGCAGTTTGTTTTGAGAACTACATAAAACGTATAAATTTTATATAACGTAGGATACTTTATTGTAACGTTTCATGATTTTCCAAAGCAGAATGAAGTTACCATAGTTTTTGCGTTCGTTTCTTCATTTTTATCTTGTTTCATTGCTATTGGAGAGCTTTAATTCGTACCGTAGCGTGAACGAAGGTAATCGTTGAACACATTTTTCTCAGAGTTTCTCAGATGCTCTGCTAGTTTTTTTTTTTTATATAATGTATAACGATAAAATGCCCCTAGTCCTGACACCCTCCCCCCGTTCCCCCTCCTTGCCTCTATTGTACCTTCTCCCGCCTCTCTGGCTCGCCGGTAGTGACGTCATGCCGTGCTTCCTCTGAGCACGACTGGTCGACATAACTAGAACTTCAGTCGGCGATCTGCTCTGGCAGGATAAGGTTGTTGCTCCTGGTGACTATTGGAGATGAGTGTACTCCTGGTACCACGTGGTGTTGCACCAGTGTTCGTGAGTAATGCTGAGCTCCTGTTCACTTCATGCACTATCTACTTTTAGGATTGTTTATAGCATACACTAAATTAATCCTGTTGAACTTACGATGCTTCTAACTAACTTTTCTACTAACTTGGTGAGGAGGATACGTCTCACTGCTGTGCAAGCTTATAGCTGGTAAAGTTCGCGAAAATCTTAGTTCTAATTAAACTACTGTCTAAAACTTAAATTCGTTTTGGACTGTCCACATGTTCTCGACTTCATGTAGACTTGATACTGCATCAACGTTATCACTAGTTCTGAGAATTGTGCTTGGCTATAAACTAACTTCCCTACTTGCGACTTGGAAATGAATGCAATGGTTTTAACGGGTTCTTGACACGTTAATTCTTTACTTGAAGTTAACTCGAATTTACTTTAGGGAACTGATGAATCTATTGACACGTTGACTCCGAAGAGGTACGTATGTGTACCACTGACGTTAGGTTCTGCAATTTTTTTCAGATCCTTCTAGTGACTATGCGTACAAAGTGAAGTTTTACGCTAATCGGGCAATCGGAGACAACGTGTTAAACATTTGACTTCTGAAGCTATTTTTGTACTTTTAATGAACTTCGGTCGGAGTATTTTTACTTCTATTCGATAACGGAATTTGTTTATTGGACTTCTGAATTTACTTGTACATTTTTATTGGACTTGTGAATTTACTTGTACATTTTTATTGGACTTCTGAATTTACTTGTACATTTTTATTGGACTTAAAATTTATTTTTACCATTATGACCTCTGAATTCATTTTTATACTCTTATTAGACATAAACTCGTGCATTTTTGACTTGAGAATTCTGATGTCAAAGATGAAATATTAATTCTGGACTACTTAGACTTGTCATGACAATGCCCCTATAATGAATGAACTGCAGCCTCTCAACTACGCCCTTTTGAATCCAAAGTTTTCTATGGTTGATGTTCGCTTTCAGGAGATGGATTTTTGGGGTGACGTGTAGCGATCTTGTTGACCTTAGTTCTCATGGTGACGGAACCTGGCTCAGTATTTTCAAATCTAAGAAATCTTGCCTAGCATTAGTTGACTTGTATTAGGCTATGAATGGAGTAGCTCTTTATTCCATTTTTTCCGCAGGTCGTTTCCTTTACATAAGCCAACTATTTTATTTGCAATTCAGCTTTAGGTTTTACCTTGCACAGGCGGAAAGGGAAACTTTAAATTCTTGAAGTGAATGTTGTTGAAACTCGAACGGACTCGACAAAGTAACATTTAGACTACGCCACTTACGAAGTCCGGTCCACAGATATAGTCAATGACGTTGCAATCCAGTAATTCAAAATTAAACTTGTATTTGATTCTCTCAAGCGTTGATTATTGGTGGGTTGTATCGATCCAGTTACTGGCGCGTGCATACACACTTCCTGTGAGCCACCTGCTCGTTCGTAAATTAAAGAATGAACATTTAAATTATTGAAAGATTGGACATTTTATATTTAAAAACCGATAACCTTTCCTGCATGTGCAAGTGGGATCAGTAAATTGATTGCTAGAGATAGTAACGACGTAGTGCATTACCCCTGCCTACAATTTAATGATTTATATGGTAATTCACATATAATTACCATACAAATATCGAATCAAAATTTTTCGGCGAAAGCTTGCATTTCCCAGTGACCGCAGATGAAAAACTCAAATGTACAGGAATTTTCAGCCAAGCAGTTTTCATTGTCTTGGCTTTCTAGAATTTCGTCGTGGTTCATACAACCTCAGCGATGTTCCGTCCCCAATTAGGCTTAGGCCCGTACTGGTCCACCGCTGTGCTTGCGGTGGACACTTCCTTTGTTTCAAGAATTCGAGCTCCTTCCCAGGTTTCGGTTTCATAGCAGGGCTAGGTCTCAAGACGTCGTCCAGTGGACGTTAAGCGTTCTCTTCAAAGCTGTAGATGTTACGTTGATTTCGACAAACTGAACACTGCGCAAAGTGAAGCATTTAGTTCAAAGTAGGAAACTTGTGCTCTGTTATTCGTAATAACGTTGTTCGTTATTATTTTGAATTTAAAATTGCTCGTACCAGTATCTGAAAAGTTTTCGCATACGTTGAAAAATTTCCAGTGACAACCCAGCTTCTCAATTTTTAAATGTATGAGGTCCGTATTTGTTGTAGTTGAACAGAACAAAGCAAGCAACTCTATGCTTGCTTGGTTCAGTGGTTATTAGTAGGCCGGATGCTGAAGCTGATCGATTCTTTCCAACCGTTTACTGTGCTCACACTGCTGGGCTGTGGTAACCGTTGGCTTGAAATGCTGTAATTGTTTTTCAAATGGCATTAATAAAAGAAAATAAACATTTGTCTGAAAAAGTAAAGGCTCAAACTTTATTCTCAAAATTAGGTTTTATCACTTTCAACCCTCATGAATACGGTAGCATAGTTTGAGAATTAGACGGCGACGAAATTTTAAAAAACTTAATTCTGTCATCGGAATTAAGATAGCAAGGTTAGAAACTGATTGGCGTCTGTCTGATGCAATGCCTGGGCGAGCCTTTGTGTAACTCGAGCGGGGGCCGCCTCTCTCTCTGTCCTGAACTAGTACTACCTCCATCCACTTGTGCTGTGCGTCGCCAATGAAGTGAGTATTGATGTCTCCAGATTTTAGACGGCACTATGACGTTGTTGTAACGAAAGCTTGAAACAATCCTGGACGTCTTCGGCGGAGTCAATGAAGCCTTTGTTCATCGGAGCGAAGCTTATCTGTAAAAGTGTTGTCCTTCGATTACAAAGTATACTGATAACGCAGTATCACTATTGTGAATAACATTTTAGTGATCTTCGTGTCTCCAGGTGGAAAGGATTACCAACTTTACACTAATGTTAGCGTTGTCGCTTGCGTCTTGTGTAAATAACATTTAACGTTTAAGAATGTTTGATATATAATTATCAAGTCAAGACATTGGAAAGTATAAATTTTGATAACTTGCGTTGGTGAAGCTCCAATTGAGGCATTTCTTCCGCGTCTAACCACTTCTACTGTGACTCAGGATGATTTTTTGTCTGATTTCCGGTCTGGTATTACGGCGCCCAGTGGTTAGGTTTCTAACTCGCGTACCTTCCTGCTGCTTGACTTCCACTACAGGATATACCTGGTAGGTGTAGGCATACCGATGCCCGAACTAAAAGATGCGTTATGGGTAATGTTTAGACTTTTTAAATGCAGTAGATATTCAATAGATATTCAGCTAGATTGCTGGTCGAATGTAGTCAATTTGAAGTTTCGTTGAATAGTAGTTAGTGTTACTGTTATTTTTATCGTCGTGGCCAGCGAACTAAATATAATCTAAAGAACTTTGCTTCTACAGTAAAACGTCAGTTGTGAACTGTTTTCCCGACAGGTTATGCTAGACTTAATTAAGCTGTCATAAGGGATTTATTTTCCGTACTCGGCAACAGCAGTGCGCGTTCTAAAATACTGTACTGGCCAGTGAGTGACGAAATAACATTTGAATTGTAATGGTCCATTGTAAGCCATTTTCATAGCTAACAAACCTAATTTCAATCCCTAATGAGCTTGATTCCTGTGCATGATTTTCAAATAAAGCTTGATTAATATAAATGAGATTTCTACATGGGTAGTTAGGTCGTAGTCGTGAACTCTCGACGAATAAGTCTACTATCCGTATAAAAAATTACATAAAAAATTGAACCACGGAAAATTACTCGTGCTCTTAGTTTCAAAACACTGAACTTGGCGAGTGTGAACTATTTATCTGGGAGTGGTGTGATGACAGGGTTGTTATGCTGGCTTAGCTCAGCTGTATTGAGCTGCTGACATTGGAATAGCTGACGCAGCTTCACTGACATCATTACTAGTGTCCTGGGAACTGTCCTGTTTGTGTCCTGTTCGTATCAGGTGGTTATTTTGGTTGCAGTTTTTTGTTCACGAATTTGCACTACATGTAAAGGAAATACAAAGTCGTACTTGAAATGAAAGTGAAAGTTTTGCGGGAAATTTTCTTGATAAAATTTCAAGGCTTTCTTTTGATTTCAAACAAATTGCCACAATTGGCTTACTGCTCTGGGGAGAACTTGCATCTGTGTTCTGTAAAGTGTGACAAGACTACAACAATTTGAAATTTTCTGCGAACAAGTTCAACTGTAAGCTACACGGCTGGATGAGAAGTTTTGTCATGGATGTTCTGCCAGTAAGACAAAGGCCACTTGATAAATTAGGCACTCGATTAACCATTAGCTACCGTTAGTTCATGTCCCAAACTTTAGAAGTCACACCCTTTTAATCCCACATTCTAAATGTTTCGTTTAAAATTACGCAACATTTTGATCAGTATGAAAGTAACTTGATCGTGAAAGGGCTGAAACGAAAGAATGTTGAATGAACGAAAGTATCGGCACAACGGCAACTTTGAACATTCCAGCGGAGGGCATACCCGCATGTTGAACGTTTCTTTTGATTGATTGTACTTCACCTTAGTTTTGTTGCAGGTAACGCGTCGTAGTCCTCGTTGTGCTGCAATCCGTGTAGGACAAGTCGGGCTGTAACTTGACTGCGGCAGTAGCTCCAGGTGCTCCAGCTGCGAGCAGCTGCTCGGCGGTGGTGGCAGCTGGCCGGGTTCCGTCCCCTCGGGCAGCTCTACCCTTTGTGCAGCATCTGCGCTCACTCTCCTCACCATCAGTTGTCGTGACATTCTAAGTGCTCAAATCTTCCTTTGTGAGGTTACTAAATTTACTTGAAAAAATAATTTGTTACTAAATGATGGAACGTAAACACTACCTATCGTGCTTAGAAAGTTTTTTTTTGTGAAGAAAGTGTACTGATGAAAGTAGATAACATATCAAAGATTAAGACGATTGGTCAGCTTAATTAATCGATTTAAAATTTTTCTACTTATTTTTTCATTCTAGTTTTTGGACTCTGTTCTGCTTAGTTCTCATATCGTTTGAAAATGAGGTTAGGCTGAAACTACTGCTGCAGTCTCGCTGTCTCATAACGCTGGTAAGCGCGGGAGACCGAGAGCTTGCCAGAGGTACGAGAATTGCTTGTCAGTGTGCTTGCTTCCTATGCGATGAAGTTAAACAAACTGCTGTCCACCCTAGTTTCAGTATAGAAAGTCGACGTTAGCATTGATTTATGATCCATAAAAGTTGTGAAGAAAAATTAATTTAAACTTTGTAGCAGTTTAATTGTATTATTTTACTAACCAGTGTTCATTGCTGCTTGTGGTTCTCAACTAGTCAAACAAGTAACTAGTTACACATTTAGAAATAGCTAAACGTGAGATGGATGGTCAAAAAAATACATACACGCTTTGCATAATATAAACATAATCCTGCCCTGCAAATTTTGTTGCAGAAGAACAAACGCAGGTGCTTCCACTCACACCAGCTGTTTTGCCGACCAGCGGATTCTTCTGCATCTGCCAGTCTCCTGTTGCAGCTTCCGACCTACAAATAGCGAGATTTTTTACCTCTCGGAAAGATAGTTGCTATCTGCGTAAAGGTTGTGGCGAGTGCAAAATTTATTCAGATATTGCACTCTCCCCGGCCGTTACGCGGCTAGCATTTCCATCTGGAAGTAACTTGGATGTAAAGGAAGAAAAATAATGGCCAATTTATCAGACGTGGAGTGACGGCCGGCATGGGAACAACTCGCTATTTAGTGTTCGAATTGCACTCGTCCCGGCCTTCATTCCCGTCTCACGAGCTTCTAGAACAAGAATCTCCTTTTCCATGCGTCCGTTGAAGCAACCTCTTCAGAGCGTCTACGCGATACTCGTATAATTGAAGGGTGGACAGCACTAGTGGACTACTTGCATTTTTCCCACGGGAAAAAATGTAGTACTGTAGTAAAAAGTAGTCCTAGTGCTGTCCACCATTCATATAGTAAACTACTGGATCGTAATCGCATCTCAGCGCTGTGTTAGCGACAGCACGGGAGTGGACTACTTGCATTTTTTCCCGTGGAAAATATATTATATTTACCACGGGAAAAATGCAAGTAGTCAACTAGTGCTGTCCACCCTTCAATTAGCCATCAATGACACTAAATTTGGCTTCAAAATACTAGGGTGTCTGTGGTGCGGTAAATTTAGAGTAAATTTTATGGACCTTCCTATAGTGATCCGCGTAGATATCGTACATACAACAATATTAAACGTAGTAGAATCATGAAATCGATTTTAACTCTTAGAAAACTTGCGTAGGTAACAAGTGAAGTTCTTCGGAGCAGCGGAGAAATGTTTCATATGAGCCGGTCGTGATGAATGCAAATTTGAACTAAGATTGCAAATTGCACTTGTCCCGGCCTGCTTATGTGCAACACAAGCATCTATTCACTCTTTAGAAATGTAACTGAAATTCAGTCAACCACGAACTTTGAAAAAGGACCTTGGTCTTCTATTGAGTACTCAACCACAAACTTAACAAAACATTTCAAGGCCAATATCATGGAGTTTCCATTGCTGTCACCGGGGGAAGGCATTCAAGCCCAGTTGACCGGTCGTGATGAGAGCAACTTTGAATAATGATGCAAATTGCACTTATCCCGGCCTGCCAAACTGACGCAGTAACTCTACAAACTTCATTCTCTTTTCAAACTTCTCAGCTGACGACGGATCTTCTACCTACGTTGTTTGTTATGGGTAATTTTTAAAATTTGAATTTACCGAACTCTTGAACAAATAAACCTGTTTTCTTTCAGTTGCCGATGCATGCGTATTCGTAATAATATTTGGTAGTTCATTTTTTATTTCATTAACGGTGTTCGACTCGAAGGTATTACTCCTTTTATCTGCAGATACTAACTAATAACCTGAGAACATTGATTCGTGTCATTATCACAGTTACGATTAGTACGGAGGTAAACTTGGATTAGTCAGGTATGAAATATTTAGGGGCTGGGGTATATCTACCCCCACCCTAGTGGTACATTTGCTTATCTAAAGGGTACATTTAATGTCCCGAAAAGCTAACGGATCCATTAAGACTTCAGTGGAATGCTATTTTTCTGCTCTGCTTTTTGACAAATTCAGAGGTACGTAGCAATACCGAAGGGGTGCGAAGTAGGAGAAAGCTTGAACATCTACATCAAACCTCGTAGCTCGGAAGCTTCACGTCCGCCACAAAGACCCATTAAGATTTCAGTTTAATCATCGACCTGAGGGGACAATGATAGGCTTCGCCTCCAAGCTGCTGGCTGTGAATAATTACCTAGATTGGCACCAAACTCCGTGATCGCCGTATGACTTAATCATTGATTGCCAGAGATAAAGACCCAACAAGCCGGGAAGGAAAAAATTTAAGCACAGGGGCGACCCCGCATACTGTGTGAACGCAGATTTATATTACGGTCAACACAGCACAAATATTCCTGACATGAAAGAATGTAGCAAATTATCAGGGGAAATCCAATAATTCCGCTTCAGCAGATACTGTAGGCGCGATTAGTTGCTACCGAGCTGTAAGTTTACAGCTGATGGGTTAACTTTTTTTTAGCAAACTCGACGAAGGTCGTATTAAAAATTTGTTCATGTTGAAGTAACTCTAGAAATTGACAATTATTAGAGCACTGGCAAAGATAACCCGCGCTCCAAATAGTGATGAATCCTGTGCAGAAAGGCAAAAGTGTCAGATATTGGACACGAATATTCCTAAATTGGAATAAAAAATTCCTGCTTACATGGTTTTCCCGAAATGACGAAAGTATTCGGTGCAATAGATATTAGTCTGCCTCTACTAAGGAAACTGCTTCCATACTGATGTTTTAAGTATCTTGATAAAACTTTCATTCGATCTGAAAACTCCCAGTTCAACTTTTTCTTTAACAGATGAAATTTTTCAACGTCTGTTAACGATCAGAGTAGCGTGAGACTGCTTAAATAGTTGAAACGTGTATGATTAGTACAATTAACTTCGGATGTGAAGTTATAAGCGAGAGCCCAAAACTATCACTTTGCTCTTATTTGTACCTAGGCTTACTGCAAAGATCTGTAAACGGCATTCTCGATTGTTCGAAGATTAAGACGCTTTCATGGTTTTCCTCGAAATTGACCTACGTTTATAGAGCCCTGGCGAAAATTATTTCAATTCAGGGGGGAAATTATACTTGATCTCGAATTTACTTCCGGGAATGCAAGTATTTTCGAATCGATCTGTTGACAAATTCCACTATATAATGACATTATAAATAGATCGATCGGCAGGGCGAAACTAAATTTAAGAAATAATAAATCTAATCCATCGATGAGCTTTGTGTTGCGGGAGTGAAATGTGAACATTATACTCGCTGGCTTATTGTGAAGAATTTGAAGAAAAAAAATTAAAAGGACATTATACTAAACTAGGTAAAAAAATCGTTTTGAACTCTTTGCTTCCATAACGTAGCTTGTTTTTCGCGTTTAATTTTTCCTCACAAAATTGAGTTACTCGTATGTTCAACCCTTCAGCACAGATCGTAGGCTATACTTCTAGAGTGGTTTTCTAACGATCTTTCCTCAGCGGCGCGTAGGAAGAGAAGCTTTTGTAATTCAGCTCCTAGTGTAATGTTCACTAGGCGTGACACCGCCACCGCCACATTATCGTGACACCGAGACTTTCGATAATAAACTATCAGTCCTACTTTGCACATTTGTTCCACCCTACTGTAGCAATAGCCAAGTTTTAGACATGGTAAAGATGCAATATTTTTTCTCAAAAGTCTGAATTTGTTGCCGTTGGCTTACAAGTGCCAGGAAATTTGTTTAGGCAACATGTTAATTTAATATTTTCGGGTAGTTGGTTCCTAACGTGCACCCCGACTTATGGAAAGTTCACTAATTTGACAATCTGATTAATCGACGAGAATGCGGTTGCACAAAATTTCCTAAATGCCACCAGGATAAAGCTGAAATTATGAAAAGCAAACTTTCAAGTTCTAAACGTATAACAATTTACCAAAAGTTCACATAACCTAAATTATCGTATGCTCAGTTGATGCCTCGATAATACAAGAAAAGAATTCGTATAATCTCGTACAGCAAGCAAAAAAACTTTTTTCCAATAAAGTTGGTACGTCAGGGCTACTACAGCGTAAAAAATGAACTGTTGAGCAAAAAGTGTGGTCAGGTTGAGCAAAGATTTCTTACGTGTTTCAAAGTTGAGCAATGCAGAAAGTTAGGGCGAAACAATATTATGACCCTGAAATGGCATAGTTCAACCTTACGCTATACGGATCTCGTGCTCAAACAAAAACCCGAACTAAGCCCATAATGGATGTTTCAGCTAGGTTGATTCATTTCTCCATACGTCTAACTATGAACTATGTCAATTATCACAAAACGAAGTTTTTAAACTTTCAAAATGTGCACAAACGTCCAATCGAGCGCAGAATTCTGGCGATTTTCAGGTGGGCTCTGAGTTTCAGTGTAGACTTTGTCGTACTTCATCGTTAAATTGAGACATTCCTTGAAGCAAAGTTTCTCAATTAACTTCAGGTTGAACATATGCAGTCAATCTCATGTGAACGGAATTCATATAGTTTTCAAACTTTCCTCCAGTGAATGAAAATTCATTGAAAAGTTTTAAAATAGGGGCAAATTACGTTCACATAAGGATGTAAAGCTGATTTAAGTGGATCAAAATTTTACTATACGAGAAGCATTCCACAGTTCGCGTTTCTCGAATATAAATATCTACAATGTCGCTGAAAAGATCAGCTTAGAATTCAAGGATAAGAACTACACAAGTTTAAACATTAATCGGTCATCAATTGCCGTATAAACCAGACTGGTTCATACTAGAAATGTTCACCGGCCAAGTGAAGCAAGATTTATGGGAACAAAATATGAATGAAGGTTGACGTATCCGGCATTGAATATTCTTAGTTCGTTTAACGTTCAACCCGATGAAAATGCTCCATCCAGTTATGACCACGATTATGTTACACTAAGGGTTGTTTAGTTTGATAGTTTTATTTTGCTGATAAAATCCAATTATAGAGAAATGAAGATTTATGAATTCCATCCAGTGTGTTGATAACATTCGTAATCCAAGAATAGTCCGTCCAAATTAAGACTACAGTTCTAGCACACAAACTCGTGCACTGATAGAGATGCAAAACGGCATGTCAGCAAAATTTCGCGTCATCGGGCCCGTAGTATTCAGGCGGTAAATAACGTGGTCTTCTGGCAATTAACATAGTATTGAGGCAGTTAATGACTTAATATTCGGTCAGTAAATAACATGGTATTTGGGCAGTAACGCGTCTGTAGAGCTGTAGAAGTAATGAGCTATGTCAGCCCCATAGGGAAGTTAAAATAAAACGTTCCGGGGAAAGTTGTCAAACCTTTCATTAAGATCGGAAAGACACGCCAAGACGCAAGTAAACCAGCAGGAATTTAACGAGTGCTGCACGTGTCCATCACATTGTCAGCAATAGTTTCTAACACGTTGACTCCGAAGTGGTACGTATGTGTACCACTGAGGGAAGGTCCTGTAATTTTTCAGATCCTTCTAGTGACTATGCGTACAAAGTGAAGTTTTACACCAATCAGGCAATCGGAGGCAACGTGTTAAAGGGCTGACGTAAAAATTTCCGGGATTTAAAGTTTCACACGAACTGCATTTTAGAGACGTACTTCGTGATCGAGGATGTCAGTACGTACAAGATAGAATCCAAGATTAATTTTCAAGCAGTTCACGTTCTGCGAATTTGACGAGATTGTACCTGTATTCTTTTAAATTTTTATTCGTGACGGAGATATTCAAGGAATTCACCAATAATTCGGACACTTAACAATTTTAGTTCATGTTGTGGTTCTGATTTGCTCTTTATACTGCTTGAATTTAGCAGCTAATGTATTGGTGATGTACTTTAGTAGTTACATAGGCATTCTACTAAAGATTATTTTATCAAATAGAAATCAGATTATTGCCAAGACATATGGAACTGTCAAGCAACAGAGGCTCCTCCCCTATTAGATAGCATTTTTCAGTTGTGTAGGTGTATCTGACACCCTAATTTCGATAATCTCTAGATACGAACCTTTGAAAGCATTGAGGATAAGATGTGAGAATCAGTTTTTATCAAGGGTTAGTAGAGCATCCAGCTGGATAAGTGATCTCTTAAATTTTGAAGGGGGTCTTCTTTCCCTGCGTCACAGAAGCTTACAATGCCGTTTGCACGTGCCTTTTTCGCATGAAATTTAACAAATATGAAGTAAACGGGGATTCCTCCGTTTACATAATTATAAAAATTCAGGGAGGATCATCTGACAGTTCACCAAGAAAGTGCTTTGGTGAGGTCCCTTATGGAATGAAAGTATGAAAACGTACAAATAGATTGGACGCGATTTAATCTGGCAGCAATTTCGTAATTTCAGTTCACAACTAGTTTTGACACTCTCGCTCTGTATGGCAACTTTGACTGGATTAGATTTGCACGTATAGTTGTGACAGGCAACCTTACACTGTCTCCTAAAGCGGGGTCATTATGGTGAATGTTGATTTCGGCAAGTAAAACGACTTTCTTCGCTTTGCGAAATTTTTTCAAATTTATTTAGAAAATTGATCTGATATATGGACGAAATTTTATTGCTATGGCTCAGACACCTGGAGAATACGGAGAGCGATAAAAAGCCGTCTAACACGACCACCCTCTGAAGACCTCACGGGGTTACGGAGAAGGAAACAAATTTGATATATTCATTGTAATGAAAACTTTCCAATCTGGCTCTGACAAGTTAGACACACTGGTGAAGCTTTAAAATACAGGAGATTAAATTTGACAGATTTAACCCGTAATGGTTAGATTCAGATCTTAGTTGAAATTTCACCGATTCAAGAGCAATTTGACTATTTATCGTAGTTTATTCGCTCATCAAATTGAGAACAGTCCGAGTCAAGTATGGGTCATTATGTATAATTCGATGCTCTTGTAACATGGTCAAGTCGAGTTTTTACTAAGAGACCGACAGCGGCGCATGGAATTTTATGCCGCTCAACTACGTGCATATTCAGTAACGTTCAAATTTCCGTACGAATCATGCGCGGGTGTTTGCTTACGGTCACTGGAAAGTTCTGGTTATTAAAGGAAACTGATGCAGGACTTCGGCTAAAACCGTTCCAATAGTGGACTATATATTAAAATGTGTAAATCGCACAGTTAAAATTATCCCCTTACGTATATTTGAGAAAATACTTCATTAAAATGAATTCCCTGACAATCTAAAAATATCGTCTGGTCATTAAAATTGCTTAGCTGACTCAGTTAGACGCTGAGGCAGAGTCTGATGCAGAAGCAGCGTCTGTCGTCGCCTCTTTTGGTTGAAGTTCAGCTTTCTCCATGTCGGATAGCTCTTTGAGAACAGAGAGCTTGGCAGACGCGTACCAGGATTTGATTGCATTCTCCACACCGGTAGGAGCATTTTGCGGATATTGTCGGTTGAAGGCTGCCAAGCTCTTGGCAGTTATCTTCCCTACCAATTGAGATCCCAACTCTGTAAATTTATGGCTAGTTCGTTCTTCAAGAGGTGACCGAATACAGAGTATCACGAAGAGGTCGCGAAAACTGGCTAGTAAATCTTTCGTCATGTTCTCGAAAGCAGACATTTCTTTGTTGCATCTCACAAGAGTCCTCCTTAGACATGCCTCCAATTTGAACTTCGCGAAGCTGAAGCTTTTCTGCACGATTTCTATGTCTTTTTCTCGCAGTTCTTCCTTTCCTTTGCAGAGATCGTGGGTTTTCACTCGCTGTAGTTCGTCTAAAGCAACTTCTACCAAGGGATCCGACTGGTCGCTGGCCTCTGAATCTCCCGAGGTTTCGTCAGATGTGAAGTCACTGAGACCCTGAGATTCCAGAAATTCTCTGCTTTTAAAATGCAGAGCAGCTAGTTCTGCTGACGGAGAGGCTTGGCGAGACGACACGGGAGCCGAGTCCGAACTTGTGTCACTAGAGGTGCCCTTGCTCGAGCTTTCCCATTCTTTGTCAGATTCTGAAATGACAATGGGAGTAGGATGAAAACTTACTTTCTTGTTCTTAGTTGGAGATTGGCCTTCGGTGCCCGAAGCACCTCCTTCGCAAGCATCTCCTTGATCTACCGCCTTCGATGTTGTAGCAGAAACTTCGTCTTCAAGGACGACTTCCAGTTGAGACCTCTCGCCTTCCTTAGTTTCTCCCGACACTCCACTTGCACCTTCACAGTCGAGGTTCAACTTCTGACTCTGTTCTTGGGAATCTGCCATTATTTCTAGCTGATGTAAAACCAATAAAATCTATAACCCTGCAAGATAGAAGTCCGTCAATGCAGTTTCGAAGTGCTATTTTAATGCTGCATTTAATCCGTAGTGCGAGTTTGATCAGTAGCAAGTTTCATCTCACGAAGCCTGACAAGGGGCCTTTGATGTTCTTTAGAGATTGAACTCTAAATTAGAAAATTAAGGAGGCCACAGACTCGAGACTGCTATCTCGCCGATAGTGTTTATAAATGATAAACATCCCAATGCCAACCAGCTAACAGGTTACAGATTCCGCTTCATCTATAGGTGAACGTCGATTCAAATTTGAATATAAAACTGGACGAAAGGTTATTCGACGTATACTTTTGCCTGTCGCGTAAAATTTTTTTACGATAAATACTGCATTATCAAATAACATTAGGGAAAACCGGCAACGAGTTCCGACTCTGTACTTTTTTGTAGCCGTCGGGTTTACGCAAAGAACAAATTCACCGAACTTAACTAATTACTTTTAATGACTCAGCAGAAAGGAATTACATCAGCAGCTCTTCAACTCTGAACTACAAGGCACTACACCTGTTACCGGTTTGCTTTTAGCCAAACTTTCCTGTCGTCTTGAATAGGTAAAACTTTATGCATATATGACGTAATTTTTAACTGTTAAGTTGAAGCTACCGTTGACATGTGCCAGTTTACAGAATTTCGTGCAAGAGAACCGATAACGCAAGTTAAGCGGCAACAATCCAAGAAGCAAGATTAACGCGTTTGTTGCGATTGCCTGATTGGTGTAAAACTTCACTTTGTACGTATAGTCACTAGAAGGATCTGAAAAATTACAGAACCTAACCTAAGTGACCCACCGGTGGGTCGCATCGCAACAAACGTTAAAATTCATTCCCAAAAATAAAGCGGAGTAAAGTTCTATCCAGTGGACCATCTCTGGAACTGACAAATGATCACAGATTAAAAGCCAGAGTGTAACGCACACTAATACAACCAATTTATACGTCTACCTGGGTTAGTTTCTAGCATAACTGAATAATTTCTTCAAGCGAAGAATAATTTTTTACAACTTGCCCACTCTAGGTGCTCAGAATCATTGTAATGTCGAACGATGCATCGTCTCGACTCTGAAAGGCATGAAATCTATATGAAGTACCAAGTTTTTGCATTGCCAATGATGCATATTAACAGTTCAACCGAAGAATTAGGTTTGTCACAAGCCAAGAAATTTTATTTGAAACCTATTCGTGAGCCGTCAAGGGCTGGAAGTCTATTTGGAAGGTCGATCAAAGATAGGTCAGAAGATAATGTAACAGCATAGATGGTAGAGATTAAATTTTAGCTTCAAAAAGCTCTAAGATCGAGTATCACTTTACGTATGGGAGCATTTCTATGCACTTCAAGAGTATAGCCAAAGTTCAGAGCAGTTCACCTACTGGAAATCTTCCCACAGCTCGAGCAGCGCAGTTGTGGCAATTTAGTGACGTTCGGTACGCCTCGAGATTCTAATTTTACCTAGTGTAAGCATTCATTCCCTCTACTCGTGAAATAACCAAGTCTGACATTCTGAAAAAGATTAGCTTCCTGTGAAAACTAAAGTTTAACGTCTACACTACAGGATTTAAAGGTTTAGGCATAAAAGCCGGGGAGAGTTCGAGTTCGCATATGGAAAAGTACTAGGAAACCGGGGGAGAGTCTTACCCCTAGCGGATGAAAATCCACTCCTTGCGGTTTATGAGACTTCATCGACCTACAAACCGATGAAGGTTTTTGGTTACCTCGCCAGGTGGCTTACCGTACGTTTTTCACGATGTTTCCGTTTAAAATTTAATCCATTTCAAACCCAAGCAACACGTAGTGTTCGCAACGTCACCAACAATGAGGTTTGCGTGGAGTTTTTAATAAAAAGGGGTTTTCATATGCAATCTAATCTGCAAGGTTCCTGAGCTAGTTCGTACTTCAGGATTAGGTTATGGAATGATAAGGAAACAAAAACTTATCAAAGTTAGTAACAGTATCTCCAACCCAATTGTGGTACGTGTCAAAATTAAAACGGGATAATCACACATGGCCAAGTCTGCCGCAAAGGTAATATATAACCAAGAAAATCTAATTTAGGTTTTAGAATGAAGTTCTTAACTCGTAATCTTTACCGTCAGTATCGCATGCGGCAGGGTCCGTTTTTTCTTCAGCTTTCACTGGCACGATGAAATCTAAGCTTTCGTCGTTTCCCCGATTTCTTTTCTCCGTCTGTTTGGGAGAAACAGTGAAAGCTTTTCCATAAGGGGTATTTCTTACTCTTTCGTACTTCAAACCAGTTGCCAACGGACTCACCTTAAAGTTGAATACAGAGCTTCCTGTGCTTTCAGGTGTCGAAGGTGGGCGTTTAATATCAACATTTTCCGTCTCATTGCCAAAAACACGAGGTTTCTCTTTGATAAAAGTACCAACTGATTTAGGAGAGTTGCCAACTTCTGTTTCTTCTACGGGAGACTCTAACTTAGGGAACAAACACTTTGCTTTTTCATACCTGCAGCAACAAGCTTGCGTTTCGTTAATAGGTTGACCAGTAGTTTCGGCCCGGCAATTTCCACAACACGCCGGGCAAGTTCCCCTTTCAAATAATGGGGTTGGTAGTTCCAAGATCAATCTTTCGAAATCTGCTACGAAATCTTCCTCGCATATTTCAACATTTTGTTGAGGAAACCAAGAGGCGTCTACTACAATTCTGCCTTGTGCACAGACGTCTTCGCAGAACGTACATTCTTGCGGCCTTGCAGGCACACTTCTGGATCTCTTCTTTGGTACTGCTCCGGTTGAAGGTCCTGGATAATTGCACCTTGATATTCTTTCATAGCTTAATTCACGATCCAGTTCCTCGAAATAGTGTTTTTGCTGTGAATCAGCCTTTTCAGAGTCCGTATTTGATTCGCGTTGTACGTTTTCTGCTATCAACATGGTACCCACCTGACTTGAGGCTTTGACAAGCAACTCTTGTGAAAATGTTTCCGGCTGCGTTTTGACAGATGCAGTCACCCCTCTGTAAGGGGGTATGTCCAAAGATGTGTTTGAAAAGTTTTTCTTTGGAGGTTTACAAATTCCACATAATGCAGATCTGAGAAACCTGCAAAGGGATCTACTTCGTCGTACTCTGGGAGTGACTGCAAAGTATTCCGATTGTTTTCGTGTAGAGACCAAATCATCTGGGAAACGTTCCCTGCGCAGTGCTTCATTTCGGCTTCGATTTGAGGATATCAAATTTCGGTTTTCAGACTCTTCAACTATGCTTGAAAGCCTCGTCCTCTCCATTGCACGCGTTTCCACGATTGTCAAAAGTAAAAGGTAAAGTATTTGTCAAATTTGCTAATTAAGTAGAAAAACCTCAAATTCCTGCGGAGATGATCATCTGTTGGACTTTTCAGAAGGATATTACAAACGGTTTTAGGCGTAATTTCTCCAATTGATACTCTGGTTTTACGATTAAAGTGTTATACCGCTGGCAAGTTAATACCTCTATTACGAAACTAATCCTGTTATTAACCGAGAAGAGACTAATATTCTAGAACTATGGAATCCTTCCTTCTAAACTAGTCTTCAGTAACTGCCTTATCTCCCTCGAACGATGTGGTCTCTAGACAACGCTGCGGATACTTACGGGTATCTGAACGGCCTTCGTCACCCCGAAACTTTGACGAACAAAAGCGTGGAAACCATAAATTGCGATGAAATGGTAACAAGTTCAAGATCATCCGAACTCTGAAGCTTCTCAGTCAAAAGCTTCAGAACTTAATACTAACTGACCGAAAAAAATCTTTTCTGCTGGCGCTATGGACATAGTCGAAATTTGTAGACAAATTCTGTCCAAAAGGTTATCCGAATCAGAATTGGATCCAAAAACAGCTTCCTCTCGTTTTTTCCACCCTACGAGTTGCGATTTTCAAAATAGTCACCACCCAGTTCGGATATACCTGGGCACCATCATTCATACAGTTCCGAGTTCCCCTTCCTGGGAACTATTTCTAGCCCCAATACAATTCATTCATCACTTTGTGTTCTAATCAAAGTTCAAAGCATTGTCTTACCGCGAGGTAGTGCAGTTTCCGAGGCCCTTACTGGTATCAGCGGTTTTGCGATGCAGATCGGTCAGTTTATAACCTTTAGCAAGTTAAAATGAACAGGAACTCAAGGTTACGGGATTCATAGCTTTTTACTACCGTCAAAATCAAACCTTTCAAGACGTAAAGCGCATTTTGGTGATGTTTGGGGTTGAATTCCCACTTTAAAAACCAAGTTTACACTTACTGAGCTTAAAGGCCTGCTCTATTTGTTTTAGTAACCTATCGAGATAAATGCCATACAACATACTTATAACTGCGTTGAGAAGTTAGTGCCTCCGAGAAAAATTCCCCTCATAGCCGTACACTCTGATTCAATGTCTCCCAGTTGAACCACTACACAAGTGCACAATATTTAGACGCTAAAACTCACTTTAGCAAGTAACCGCTTTTGTTTGACAAATATTTTTAACTTGCGATATTCAATTAGAAGTTAGACTTTTGTAAGAAAACTATCTATCGAATCGAAATTTAGTTTTTTTAGTAGTTGTTGGGCGATGTCTCGCTAAAAAATGTTCAATACTTTGTTAGTTTGCTCATTATCAAGCTTCACTAGTGCTTACAACAGCAAAGTACAGCTCTAGTACGTGAAAATCATTTTGTTAGGCGTACATTGTCATTCATGCGTGAATGTTCAGTAAGTAATGTCTAGATTTCTTTAGCCGATATCCGTCATGGCTTCAGAATAAGCGCGAGTGACGTCGATCTCTAAGAAGTGATCTAGGAGTACGTTAGAGAGCTTTAAAGTTTCTCTGAATTTTAGAGTTTCAGTATCTTCAGTAGTAGCAATTTATCTTTAAGTTTGTCGAGTAACATTACATTTCTAGTAGATGTCCTCTGCTAGTAGTATTTTGTGTAGGCATATTAGACAAGTTCATATTTTGAGAGCGAAAGGACTGCCGTACGTTTTCATTAGGGAACGATTGATTTACTACAACGCGCTAACCCTCTGCTAGAATCGCATTTTGCATGAAGCAAGCAACGGTTAGAATACTGGTATATGTATCTGTTTAGCAAGACGTGACTGCCTTTGACACTTTACTGTACGAGAGGGACAATTCTACATACGCAGACATTCTGAATTTTATACAAAAATCTGATAGAATCAGAGACGGCGTGATACTCATATACTTCACCACTGGAGTAACCAGAGTTAACACGGGGGGCATTCATGAAGCATCTCAACACGTTGACTCCGAAGTGGTACGTATGTGGACCACTTAGGTTAGGTTATTTAAGTTTTCAGATCTTTTCAGTGACTACACATGCAAAGTGCAGATTTATACGAGTCAGCCAATAGGAGGCAGCGTGTTAATTACTCTAGTTAGTTTTTGCGATACAAGGAATCTGCCAAGAACGTCTTTATACCACCCGTAGAATAGCAAAAGGGACAGTTCGGACTACGTTGGAACGTTACCCGTTTATTTTTTCATAACTAATCTGAATATCTTGTGTCTGTGGGATATGCAACTGCCTGTCGAAAATACTTAGGGACTAGTGTAACCCTTGATCAGCTGCATTAGGAGTGTGGAATATGATCAAGTGGTTCATTCACATCCGAGATATTAAGTACAATGGTTTCGTATTACTATGTTCAGCGCTAACGACGAGGACACTAACGCACATTCCATCGACAAAACGCTTACTACATTGAGCGATAGTATAAAGTTTGGATGTCCCACCCTTACTAGCGAGAAGTTACTTAGAAATTATCTTATGACAGCCAATTGACAGAATCGAAGGAGTGCCACTTCACATATAGTTATACAGCAATGTTACTTGAAGTTCTACCACCTCCACAATACCTACACACAAGATATACATGCCCATTAAATCACACTACCTACAGAATCAACCACGTCAAACTAAATCCCGTGCAAACTGCTATGCAAACGTTTAACCTACATTACACTCCAGTAAAGTCACTGGTTGTTAATGTACTCAGTACACATTAAGCTGTGGGTAATTAAATTAGCTACCTGACTAAGAAGAGAAAAAAAGATTAATTTAGTGAAACGTATTGGGCTTTTAAGAAGGACCGGAGTAAGAAAACTAGTATCGATTCCAGTAATCAGTACAACTTGGGTGAGACCAACCTATGTTATTTTCTACTCAGGAAATAAGTTCAATTTATATAGGAGTTTGGACAAGTGTTCGAGAAGTGATTTCATCTAGTAAATATAACAACGTAGATATTTATTTGCAAAAATATCTCGGATCTCATCTCTGCCCACTGTCCTCAAGCGTATGCATTCATAAAACACAAATTGGCCCAAGAACCTGGAGACCAATGATTCTTAAGCTAATTTACCTTTATCTGCTTTTAAACTTTCACGCAAATTTTTACATTATAATAGTACTCTGACTGATACATAATTTTTGGGGTATTTTCTGCCTGAAAATAAAGTATGACCAACTTTGGTATTGCTTTAGCATCAATATACGAAAGTGTGAATAATCCAAACCAAATTAGTCTACTTTTGAGCCAAAAGTGGGCTTGTCAAAGTCTTACAATGCCATATTTTCGTTCAGAAGAAACTGGTAAAACCTGCTCCAAAGTGGAAAACACAGTCACACCCACTGAAGATTTCAAAACTTGTCAAAAATAATGTCAACTGAATCAAAATAAATCTTTCCGTGGGAGCAAAATATTCTGGTGACTAAATTCAATGCAATCTAACAAACAGTGAAAAATAGCGAGGAAAACTTGAAGGCGTCTACATTTAGGGAGAGCAAACAACTTTCTGTGTTTGCGGAAGAAAAAATGTCATACAAGAAAAAATAAATTGATGAATCTGCTTTGTTACATGCAACTCATGTTTTAAACAAATTAGAAATTGCGCATGGTTACTTTGTTCAAAATTGTCGGCATTGGATGCAAGATAAATTAAGAAAATAGTGCTCACAAAATGACCCACAGCTATCAACAGGCAAAAGCTCATTATTTTCAGCTGGTATGAAATTGTAAACACGAATGTTATTGAAAAAGCTGATGAAAGTTACAAGACGCTTTACTTTTTCTTATTGCATGACATTGATATTTCTCAGGATCTACATTCAGGAGTGGTGTCAGCAATTCAAAACATTCTAATGTTAATGTATATGTCATGGCTCAACTGGATTGGAATAAAGATATTTATTTTCCTGTTGTAAAATGCACGATGGCCTACGAGTTCTGACAGTACAATACGATGAACTTTGGAATTTATTTTATTTTAGAGAATTAGACTGCTATTTTTATACTTAGATGTTATAATTGAAGAGATCCTTGGTTATCCCAAAAAATTGTCGCTTATTTTTGACAGACGTTATTTCGTAAAAATATGTCAATTCCAAAAAATTGGAAGTTTATCAATACTCAAATTTCTTCCACTTTTAGCATAAAAAGCTTTCATTTTATGTTAGAATATAAGAAATTTATCTTTGTCTACATTTCTTCTCCCTATTAAGTAGACCCTAAATTAAATTGATTGAACACTCAAATTACTATGTATACAATAATTGCCTTAATGTTTTAGATTCATTTTAACTCTTAATTAGAAATACCTATAATTGTGCGGCCATATTGTTGGTCTATATATATTGCATTATATTATAATATTCTTTTTTCATGTGGCTACATTTGCGCTTGTTTCGGTCCATTAGAGAAGATCCCGCTGTGTATCCACAAGATACATGAATGAAATTTTGAGTCTCATATGCAATTTCACTGCACTATTCACCTCTGTATTAGTGTGGTATAATCGAAGATTAGGAGCATTAGTTGAATATGATGAAGATATTATATGCGCACTGGGAGGTAGGGGGTAGAATTATGGCATAAGAAGAGCATCAATATACACTGTTTAAGTAATTCCTAATGCCTAAATCATGATTAAGAAGTTCTATATGAGTTAAGCAAATAAATATTTCGAATACAAAGTCTAACTTTTTTGTGTATTAATACGGTCTACATAATAACACAAATTCAGAGAACTTTACTCAAAGGAGATTCAGTTGCAACTTGTACAGGTTATGAGTTTAGTTATTTGAAAGTTTTTCTGTTTTTAATGGAGATAGAAATAAACATGGTTTGTACCAAGTCAGATTCCGGTGCTAGTTAAAAATGGAAAGGATTCTGGCGGTTCGGTCCTTCAACATCTAAAATATATTTTACTTACCGAGTACCGTAGTCGAGTGGTATGCGGCCCGTGTTCTGTATCGGGTCTCTGCTTGTGCAGAAAGACTGCGTGCGGGTTCGAAACCCGGCAATGAATACGAGCTATTTCTCGTTTCACGCCGTGAGCTCGCACTTATCGGTAAGACCTCAACTCATCGCCCATGGACACATCCCAGGATCGTCGCATGGAGCTCACCATCACCCTTACTCTAAGAATGTTAACCTTAAGAATTTGAAAAACCAATGTACTAAATGTCTATGTACTTGATTGGAAATAAAGATTGTTTTTTTTTTACTCCTCCTTTTTCTTTCAGTAGCTCACTTCAAGTCAATACAAACAGTAATTCAATGACTGCGCAGGAATTCAAATTCTTAATACCTGGGACCTGACAGCACAAACACAAATCGCTTTAGCTACTCAGCTACAGTGGAAGTACACTTAGACTTAGACTTAGATTTAGAGCCAGCGTTTGGCTGAGGCCTTTGTAACGGGCTCCAATTCCCTTCAACACACACGCAATGCCCTGCAGGTGGTCACATTTAAAGAAACTGACCAACCAACATCAATCTCGCTTACCCTACGCATGCACCAAGAAATACTTCATCTCATTCACAACAGTCATATTACATTCCTCATCCAGCCCCACAAGATATCCCATACCAGAGTCTCATTCGACACACCTTGCATTCCACTTGTTCTCTCCATACTGCTCATGGACCACATACATGAGGCTCTCTTGCTCATGTTCATATTTACTACATTCTAAGACTAGATGTTTCCTTTAATCCTCTGTTACACTGCAGACATAACCTTGTATTCCCCTCATTCCACCTCCATGTACGCCTTACATCTGAAGGTAAACAAGAGTTGGCTGCCAAAACTTCTATCATAAAACATTTCAAACCTTGGTACATTCCTACTGGCATACCAAATTAAAGTAGTTTTCCCATTCATACTATGCTTCCAATTGTTCAGGCCATACTCTTTTGTTAGTTTTTCAATTTCTTTCTTCCACTTATTGCAATCCCACCCCAGTCCTTTACCTCCACGACCTCCAATAACCAATCGTCCATATGTCTTCCAATTCTAACACGAACAGTTTTCTGAATCTTCAGTTTTTTTTGCATGACCCAAATTTTCTCCCAAAGACTTTCACTCAGATTCCATTCAAAGATTTGTTTAACCCACCTTTTATTCTCCATTCGCTCAATTCTCACCGTATAATTCAACACAGCCTTTACCATTCTTTCAGGGAACAGACTCCACCCTAGATCCTCTCAAATAGCTTCTACAGCCATCCATTTTGAGAGCATCTTTAACTTTAACAAGTAACATCTAACATTGTAGCATTCCACCAAAACGACACACATACCATTGTTGGTATTGTTATAACATGCCTGCTAGTGCCTTTTACGGAAATTTAACAGATACTTTCAGTCCTTCAACACTAGCATATTAAGCTGCTTTGAAGATCATCAATATTTTTAATTTAATACAAAGAGCGAAAAAAGTTTTTCAATTGTTATACCATATATTGTAACTTATGAGACCCTGCACACAGCTTATGTTGGGAATTCTTTTTAACCGTCTCCTAAACGCTTGTTGTATACAAAATGAGTAGTGTCGTACAATGTGTGTTGTTTACGGCGTCGGACGTAATCAAGGTCGAATGAATAGTCATTTTTTGTCGAATGAATAGCCATTTATTTTTAATGTGACTACCTGCTAAGCATGTGGGGCTGTTTATGAAAAGCTGGGTCTTCTAGTGATGCCCTTACTTGGCTGGTTCATTTGCATGAATAATTCAGGGTGGCCCTAGAGGAATTACTTTAGACGACCCTGGCTAACAGGAGAAAAACTTTGGGATGCCATCCTGTTGTATGCGTGTGTATTAGAGGGAATTGAAAGCCGTTATAAAGGCCCTAGCCAAACGCTGGCCCTCAAATCTAAGTCTAAGTGTGAAAGGGAAGACCTAAGAGGGATGTTTGAGATTGTGAATACATATAGTAGAGAGTTCAAGCTCAAATTTGAGGGGGATGAAAGTAAAGTTATGGTTATAAGACTGACAGAAATAGAGAATGGAATATTATAGAAGGTAAATAGCTAGATTTAAAGAAGTCAACTACATATGATGTATGTTCAGTGGAGATGAATATACATGAGCTAAAAGTGAGAAAGTAAGTGACAAAAACTATTCAGTGGTGGGGAAGACTAAGCAGTATAGCCAAGCATAGATCAAACCTAGATGAATGTGTGAGTGCATTGCTGTACCTATTATAATGTATAGTATGAATGTGTGAGTACATTGTTGTACCTATTATGATGTATAGTATGAATGTTATGGCATGGACTGTAGACCTAGGGAAGTTGGTACTGCAGGATAGGGTAGGGCATTTGACACTAGATGCCTTGACATGGGCAGCTGTAGAAGCAATTAGAGGAGATCTATTATCTACTCTATTTTCTGGAAGAATGATAATGACTGTGTTGATGTATTATTAGATGAGAATTGAGCAAACAAAGAATAAAATGTTAATTGAACAAAGTTTTAAATCTAAATTAAGGGAAAGTCTCCATAGGCAAGGAGTCAAAGCAAAGTATTTGCTAGGCTTAAACATAATTTTCAGATATCAGTGGAAATGTCAAACAATCTTTTGATTTAGTTGATACTTAGTAGAAATAAACTTAAAAGCTTTACTTCTTCTTTAGAAGTTACATTTGAAGCATAAAATTAATTGCACTATAATTATAAAGTCTTCTTATTGGCAGTATGGTTTGATGCATGAACAGAAATTCTAATCCATGTTGCTATGGTTTTGAATGCCTCAAAATTTGAGTAAAACTCTTTTATTCAAATTAATTTCTACTCAATTCATCTTGATACATAAAAAAATTTTTTTTGTTAAAATGAAAAATTTCAGCTAATTTCAGGTATGCCTTTAATGTTCATAATCTAAGAGTACATAAAAATACTAACATGTCTCTGTATTTTTTTTATCCATATAGGATTATGAATTAATCTTAGACATAAAGTCCTATGACTTAATTGGCTTGGATGATGAAAAAATTCTGGAACTTGACCATTTTTGGTCCAGTTATGATTTAGTTGAAATTGAAATTGTTCTGATAGTCTACCAGTTTTCTTAAGTATGCTGCTATAAGGGTTTGATTTTAATGCATTATTTATTTTAGTTTTTCTACCAAAATATTGTATTTTGATGTACCAGAATCTTTTTAACCTTTTGTCTACCATAATTAAAACTTACCACTTGTGTTGTAGCCTGAAAATTAGACAATTTTAAAACACCATGAGTTATTAATGCTTTGTGTTGTTATCAAAGAGATCAGAAGTACTGACTAGAGACACCTACAGCTGTCTTGCAGTGCTTACTGTCCTGCAACTTCATTATATAGCAAAATTTGAGGCAGGAACTAGAGTTATAGTCAGTAGAAAAAGTTTAGTTAATGCACTGTAATCTATTTAAGTAGGTTACTTGACAATTTCGAAAGGCCATCAACTCATTTTAACATACATGGATGTGGTACTTCACACCTTACTGGGAAGTGACATATGTTGTCTCAATATACCAACCATTTAATATCATTTTTAAACCTATCTGGTAAAACTTCTATAAATTTTGTCTAGTATATAATCTAAGCTAGAACTTTATGCTCAAACATTGGTGTAATTGACATTGTATAAAACAACTGAGCAAATAAATACAGAAAAAGAAAAATTCATTGGCAATTTATTGTATCTTCTTCAATTAAGCACATAAGTTTAATTGAAAATTGCTATTTTTAAATTAATTTTTGTGTAAGCTTTGAATGGTGTCATTAAATATTATTATCAATGTAGTGATTAACTATCTTCTCATGAATATCAACAAATATATTTTTGAAATGTTTACTTCTGTAAATTTTAAATTCTTGTGTCAAACTAAGTTGCTGTTCCTGTTCATTTTTTGCTATTCCTGTTCTTTTTACTGATATAGTGCAGTATAATTTATCTCATTTAATGTTTGTCATATTATGTTCTAATTGTTGCTAATATTAGAACTCCATTGGTTAACTTTAACAAGAAATGGCATAAATGGCTAAATTTTAGTGTCAAGAGTATAATAAAACAAGTAATTTAGCTTACCCACAAAACAATGTCCATTGTTTTATGGGTAAGCTAAATTACTGAACCCCATTGCTTTGTAACAAACCCCAGGATTTGCCACAGACCAGTGGGGTTCACCCACAGAGCAATAGAGCTTACCCAAAGAGCAATGATGCTCACTCGAATACCAATGGGGCTTCCTTTCAAAACTTCAAAGTGAAGATGTTTGGTAAGCTACTGATCATTTCTTAATTTGCATTGCACAACTATCAATGTCTAGTACATACATATTCCATATATGTGTGTATGCAGTAGATTAGCAAGTTTATCCAACTGATTTTTTTTCAGATTATCACTGGATTTTAAATAATTTTGCTGTTTCTAGTTAGTGTGGCAGGAAGTCCAGTTTTATGAACAATGTCAGGGTTTGGCCTGGAAGAGATAGGCATCCCTGGGGGGGCTTATTTGAAGGACTCGCTCAGCCACTGTACTGATCCTCTGAAAGCTATTGAAGAATTTCAGGTGAGATCTTCAACTATGCTCTTTATATTGAAGCAATTTCATTACACATAGTTTATGATGCAACATTTTTGTTACACTACATAGTTTATGATGCAACTATTTTATTACGCTATGAATTGAGCACAAAGTATCTGCACTAAAAGATAAAATTTTTTATTGAAAATGAAACAATTTCTGGGAAGAATGGTTAATGTTTTCATAATTTCCCAGAAGTTAATTTATTGTATGGTCCAAGTATCAGAGAAGCTTTTGGTGTGTGGAACAGAGTCAAAGTTCCTAATGAGTTTGATACCATCAGTACTACATAGTACAAGAGATTACTAAGCCAATATGGTCAAAATAAAGATGAATATTTTCATTGTTACTTCAAAATAGCCTGCTAAATTTGATGCTCAGCTATTCCATAAAAAATGGCAGTTGACTTACTTGATGTGCTTTTTCTATGTACTATCTAACTCAAAACATGGAGTTAGACTTTGATATTTTTGAAGAAAAATATGTAAATTTTGACTTGTATATAATTGGTTTTACATTAAATGCCAAATTGTTTGTTTTTACATTAGAGAAGTTTGTACTTTAGTGATTAACTGTACCTAAAAAAATATATTTAAGTGTTTCATGATATTTTCATTAATTAATCTGAATTCTAAATCTAGTTTTAAGAATATTAGTTAAGGTTGAACACTAATCTTTGACTAATTTGCCCAACTCATTTCAAACTTGATAAAGTTTTGGAAGAAGTGTCAATATGAACTATACTCAAAAACAAGCACCAAATTATTGTATTTATTTATTATCAGATTAGAAGAGATTTGGCTAGTAAAACTGAACATAACCTCATTGAAAATGAAATTCTTGTTTTTCAGGTAGAAAATGGAATTTTATTGCCATCCTTGCGGCCAATGCTACACCTATTGGATCTACACAACGTCAAGCGGCTGGACTTTCATAACAGCATCATGGAAGTAAGCAATTCTTTGCTTTCTCAGTACCAGTAGCTTTTAGTTCTTGTGTTGTTGGTGGGAGATACTGCCATGGCAATGCTAGTATAACCCACTGGGCAAACAATAACAACAATATGGCAATGCTAGTAGCTACTGTGATGATTCTATTTTGACTTGAATAGAGGTGCACTTGAACACCTAATGGTCAGACAGCATACAGAACAGTGTTGGTTACGGTATCCATAGATCTCTTCAACAGTTTTTGTATAATTTCTAATGCCTCTTGTTTGTTCATTATAGATGACCTCTTCTTTCACTGATCCAACAATAGTGATGCTAGATGTACGTGTCCTCTGCTTTTGCAGACAATTTGATTTTTTTGGTGATGATTTGCATTAATCTTTCAATGCTTCTGGCATTCACTCCTACAGAAGCTCATAATGGGCTTTACATCCAAAGCATTCAACTTATTTGATAATTAAATACTCATTTTAGGCCATTTATTTTTGATTAATTAAGATAGTTGGTTATTTATTAGTTGCTGGTGCATATAATAATTATAACTGATCTGAAAGACATTTTGTCTCAAGCTATTCTTTGTTTCTCTGTGTTGAATTTTGAAATTAATGGCATGATAAGTGTTGAAATTTTTGTTCCCGTAGAAGGAGCTCAAAACTAGCATTTTCAATAAAAAAGGAACAGGAAGAAAGGTGCTTTAAATTATGATGTTAGAACAAGGAGGTATTGCCATTATGTGGAATTGCCAGACATGTTTGCACTGCTTGGTTTTGTGGATGAAATTGTTCAGTGGACTTCAGGAATTGGATCCTTCAATGACGTGAGTCACCATTTCTTGGGCATATAGCACCTCTACATAACCATAAAGTCAACAGGAACACCAAAATGCTGAATTTTCTGTCAGTCAAATTAATTAGTAATGTAATATTACTTAGAGCAAATTGGTTATATAATGTATTTCTTGCTCATGAATTCACCTGAGTGTAATTTTTTTAAAAATATGTATGTATTATTATTAATGTGTTTTATTATTTTGTTTTCTTTCCATGGCACCATTAAATTCATTTAGGTCTCATCTCATCAATTAAAATTGGGATCTGAAAGGCAGTTTGAAGAAAGTTTTTACTTGATTATGGTGCTGCATGAATTTAGCATTTGTTGGATTATGCATGAACAATCATAATAACATTATAAAGTGCAAACGTTTTAGAGGTTATTTAACACGTTGACTCCAAAGTGGTACGTATGTGTACCACTTAGGTTAGGTTCTGTAATTTTTTCAGATCCTTCTAGTGACTATTCGTACAAAGTGAAGTTTTACACCAATCAGGCAATCGGAGTCAACGTGTTAAATCATCATTATCTAAAGTCACTCTCAGGCGCAACCTGTGTCTCAGTTAGTGGAAGAATTGAGGCTTGGTTTAACTTTAAAATAAAAATGCATTTCCATTCTACCATACAGAGGTGAAGAGCTTAGGGTGAATGATCAAATTCTGGTCAAGCAATTTTTGAAATATCTTATATGAACAGACCCTACAAATGTAAGCAGTTTATTCTGGAATCTAGTCACTTGAATTGTAGCTAGGTGTAGGGATTGAGAAATTCTTATTGATGCTGTATCAAGTTTTACTTGCTTATCAATAATTATCATACTGGACCATTTTTCTATTAATATCAAAAGGATAGCCACCAAATGAGAGGGTTATGTGATGTACAAAGAACTTTCTTAGTTTTCATATTTGCAACGTCTAGTTATTTGCATAAAGGCATTACACCTGAATATGGCTTAAGCTTGGTAAAGTTTTTTGGTGAGACATGTCTGAGTAGCTGAACAATTTGAACCCCTGTACTGTACAAGTTTCCCCAGCAACATGCATACCCATGTGATCGCTAGACCACCTAGGAACTTGAATAGAGCATGGATGTTGGTATTCTTATCAAAAGTTACGTAATTTGACCAATATCTTCAAGGGGGCTTGTTCAGTTGATTATGCAGACATTTTTAGGGAGAAGAAACCTAATTCTTGTAGTAGATGATGCGGTGTATCTTTTTAAGGCCAAGGTCTCTGCTAGCATTATCAAATGAGTCTATTATAAAATGTTTAATT
This sequence comes from Trinorchestia longiramus, assembly GCA_006783055.1. NCBI lineage: Eukaryota > Metazoa > Arthropoda > Malacostraca > Amphipoda > Talitridae > Trinorchestia > Trinorchestia longiramus. The sequence continues at coordinate 177,263 of VCRD01000045.1, read as the reverse complement.
GGTTTCAGGAGTTGCGTGATAAGCTGATAGCACAGATCACGGAACTCGGTGCCAAGGAAGGGCGTGAGAGAGATCGTAAACTCAAGGAGCTTCTTACCAAGAGCTTCCCTGTCATCAAAATCAAAGCCCTTAGACCTGTGGTCATGTGCATTCTGAAACACATGGCGCATGTTGAGGAAAAGTATCTTAAAATTTTGGTGAGTAAATTTCTAGTTTGAATCTTTGTACATTAATTTCCACCAGCTGGTAAAAAGCTGGTATTTTGTGTTGCTTTCCGTTTTAATATCTTTTAGCTTGGTCATTAACTCTTGCATTATATTGTATGGTTGAAGTATAATTGCGTGTAATAATGTGCAACCATCACTCATAAGTGATCTTACAACTGTTAACAAACGGGTTAACTTTAAAAAAATTCAAATTCAACAATTCTAAGACAAACTTGAAATTGTGCCTTACGGACATGTCAAGCACTTGTTATATGTGATAAATATAACCATCATCTTCGATCAGTAGACTATGATGAAGAAGGGACTCTATTATGCTCAGAGTTAAATTCTGTTGTCTAAAAGTAATAGTCTAGTCTTGTCCTCGGTTTTCATTCGTTTTTGTGGAAGTCATCTGGTTTTTGATGGTCTAGCTAGGTAATGAAAATGTTGTCTACCTCCATGAAGTGATGGACTTCCAGTGATGAAAATATGTTGCTGAGAATGATAAAGGTGTGCACTGCAGCCACCGTGGTCGAGTGGTCTGCGGCCCGTGTTCTGTATCGGGTCTCTGCTTCATGTAGAAAGACCGCGGGTTCGAACCCGGCCATGGACACGAGTTGTTTCTCGTACGCCGCGCCGTGCACTCAACCCGCTAAGCACTCAAGCCCATGAAGACACCTATCAACCTCCCGGGATCGTCGCATGGAGCTCACCATCACCCTTACTCTTAGAATGTTAACCTTAAGAATTTGAAAAACCAATGTACTAATGTCTATGTACTGTGTACTCGATTGGAAATAAAGATTGTTTATTATCCGTAATAATTTGGTTTAAGGGCCAATGTAGTGCCACAGCTCTGGTGGTTTCCTAATGATGCCTGATATCATACAACAGGGACCATTCAGAACTGTAAGCTGCATCTCTCTAGGACTCTTAAATCTTTCTAGAATTTTGGCATGAGATAAATACAGTGTTATAGTATACCAAGTAATGATAAAATTAACTCAGCTTGTGCGGTTATTGTATCTTTTCAAACTGATTATTGAGGAATATGCATTCAAATTTACTTGTTCTCCAATCATGCCACATTGGGAAAAGATTATTAAACCTTGAACTCATTGACAGCTATTTCCTATGACAGTCATGTGATGAATAGCTGACCTACATAGTACAATCTCGCTGAGCTACGCTGTAAATATATTCTAGCATGAGTGGATGTGCAGGTGCGTGACCGTGAGCTGTATGATGCGTGCGACACCGAAGTAAAGCGCCAGATATGGAAAGATTCTCAAGCTTTGTTCGGCGATGAAGTATCGCCACTCCTGACGGGCTACATCACCAGCAAAGAAGACACCTTGTTTAGTGTGGACAACTTGCACAACCTCTTCTTCAGTCCTTCTCCTAAAGTGAGTCACCGTTATCGTTAGCTAACCTTCCGACCTCTTCTTCAGTTCTCCTAAAGTGAGTCACTGTTATCGGTGGTCAACCTGCCGACCTCTTCTTCAGTTCTCCTAAAGTGAGTCATTGTTATCGGTTGCCAACCTGCCGACCTCTTCTTCACTTCTCCTAAAGTGAATCACTGTTATCGGTAGCCAACCTCTTCTTCACTTCTCCTAAAGTGAGTCACTGTTATCGGTAGCTAACCTTCTTGGATCATATTTTGGATCCCCTTCCACTTGTATACATTCTCCGTCTGTATTTCTTATATTATATATTTCTTAGTGTTACTTTTCCGGTTTCTCTCTTCCCTGAAAGGGAGTTTCGAAACTCCGTCTTCAGTCTCTTTTTTTTCCAACGTTCTTATGATCTCCTGCGTTTTTGTGGTCTATTACTTTTCTAATCTATTTTCTTACTTTGTGAAGGCAGTTCATCATTTTTATTCTGGGTATGTCTTGATGTGGATTTGTTTCCTAAATCCATCACATAATTCTTATAGTTCATATATAAATGAATGGGAAATTTTGACCAACTGTTTCATAGATAGTTCCCTTCTTTCCTTGTGTCTTTAATTTTTAAAGTTGTCTTGTAACAGCATGCATTCTTAGTTCATCATGGAAGTGAAGACTGAGGTTCTGGAGTAGAATGTTAATGCTAGCCAGAGGCATTGATTTTATGGGAGGAGCGCTGGCTAAAAAGATGCATTTGTTGATAGCGCGCGAAATGTATTGCAGAAACGAAACCGTAACATGGTCGACAATAGTAGTTTGTCACCAACTATATGATGTTACATCGTTCCTGATTTGCCTTGCACTTTGCTCTCAATCTCGAAAAGTGCAGGTGTTCTGGAAAATTGTTTTATGATAAGAGTATATGATGGGTAAGCCAGTGTGCGTTGCAGGGTTCTGTAGCAAAATTGAAGTTTCCTGGTTTAAAAAGAGCCTAACTATTCTTAACTGCTCTCTTATTTGTAGCGGACTTCATAATCATGTAAAGAAATAATACAGCAAAGTTTTCAGAAGAGAGATACATAATTAGCTTCTTCTAGTGTCACTGTTTGTGTCGATTTGAAGTAAATTGCCCGTTTCAACAAGTATTCTTTTATTATCAGTCCTTCATATGGCAAGTTACAATGTACCTTTCGCTATTTTTTTTCGAAACTTGAATGCTTGTTGTTGGTGTACAATTTTTAAAATTGTTTTGTATAAAATTAAACGCCATTTATTACTTCAGGTCTTAGCGTCTTAATTCTATGTTTTGCAATAATTCCTACTTTGTTGAACTATTCGTCCTCGTGTGTATGCATCGTTTCTGTAATTTGATATAATTCAGTCATTTTTCTAAGGCCAATCTCATTGCAGGCTCGACGTCAGGGAGAGATGGTCCAGAAATTGGTTCACATGATTGGCAGAAATGTGAAGTTGTACGATCTCGTGCTTCAGTTCTTAAGGACCCTTTTCCTGCGGACACGTTTCGTGCACTATTGCTCTCTGAGAGCTGAACTACTGATGGCTCTACACGATAAGGAGGTACACGACATCACAGCCGTCGACCCCTGTCACAAGTTCACCTGGTGTCTCGATGCCTGCATCAGGGAGGGTCGAGTAGACGCCAAGCGGTGAGGTTTAGTGTGAAAACTCGTGATTTTTTGCAGTTTTGGTTCAGTTTAGTGATGCCATGAGAGGGCAAAGTGAATCTATGGTAAAAATTTATTGTTGTGTAGTTTTTTGAAGGTTGCGTAAAAGAAGGCAGAACTTAGGTCCGCTGTGCGCCAATGTTTAGACTTAAATTAGATGGTTTCCTCATCGATTTTGAGTTTTGACTCAAAATTGAAATAAATTTGTCACATTTTAAGTTCTTAAAATTATAAATTTTTCATAGTTGGATCATAGTTTACTTTAGAAAACGATGTAGAAGTTTGAGCGCATGTCAGTGAAAGATTTAATATTTGAATAATAGCCGTATAAATTAACTTTCTGTTTTAGGAACTCCTACAGCTCTTCATCACTAAATGTATTGAAATAGTATTTAGCGATAAGTAATTTGGTTTAAAGCACAATTTAGCAGTCTGTGTTTGCTAACTTAAGTCGAATTCCCGCATTCCTGTGATCGTGATCTCCTATTTGTACGCCGGCTAATATATTAATCCTTGAATGAATTAAGAATTTTTTTTAGAGTAGCATGGATATATGTAGCATGAAAAATGCCAGTGAACGAGAACGACCCTAGTTACTGCTGAAGCCCCTGAAAAGTATTGAGTAGTTTGGCCAATCACGATGCTAACCGATTCATATATTTTTGACTAAGGCGATAAATATGGCCCGTGGTCATACATTGTCTGTCCCTACTGTGGAGGCTTTAGAACTGTGTGAGCACTGCCAAGTGTCAGAAAACACTTGCCATGTCGAAGCAAGGAGAGTCTGTACCTCCTAGTGTCTTCTCACTTTTACTGGTTGAGTTGTAACGTCCCTCTTAAATGAAGCATTGGTATTGGCCTGTAATGTGAACATTTATGTGACTAAAATCACAGTTAAGTTATTTATATTTAACAGGTCAATAGTTGCATACTTCATGTCAGAAGTAGGATATGATACACCATCCTGATAACTTTGATACTTCCATTTCTTCAAAGATACGTGACCCTAAAACTAAAATGACTATCTCCTGATACCGTCCATCCCTGCTGAGATTACGGCTTTGTGACTGCGGTGGTTAAACCAGTAATATTTTAATAATATCAGAGACAGCCGTGATAATAATATCAGAAACAGCCGTGATAATAATATCAGGAACAGCTGTGATAATAATATCAGAAACAGCCGTGATAATAATATCAGGAACAGCTGTGATAATAATATCAGAAACAGCCGTGATAATAGTATCAGAAGCAGTCGTGCATGGTGGTGAAAATTCATGCCTCTGAGCGGTAATAGTGTCTGCTGCACCTGGCAGTAATAGACTTGATTCACTTCATTGGGCTTCTGTTTTCACCCCAGAGTCTACGGCGCTCGTCATGTTTTAGCATCAGAATTTGTGTTTCAACCGTCATTACTGAGCCTTCATACAAGTATTCTGTGTTCCCTTTTCTTTTGTGTCTTATTGAAGATCCCGCGCAGTGTGTGAGCTATCAGTGAGAATTACTACATTTATTTGTTTTGTATATTTAAAACAAAGTGTAGTCTAAATAGCAGATTTCTTATCTGCTGAACCTTATTTTTTTACCATTTTGTCAGAGACGGGAAAATTAGTAAATGTCTGGGGTATTTAATACAATTTTGTCCAGAGAATTCAAGTTCTAGTGGTACAAAATTTATTTTAGCGCACTCTAATGTATTTTCGAATAAAATGCTTAGTTATCTGTGTACGTGAGACGTGTTGGTAAAATATCTAGGGATGTCTATTACATAATCGTTTACTACGCAGCGTACCACTTGTTAAAGAAGCAGGGAGAAGCAATAGCATACTTAGCAATAGCTCAGGACGTTGAGTACAAACTGATTAAATTATGAAACTGTGTGGTCTGTAAACTTCAAACATGGTATTCAAATTCATGTATTGTTTGATGTCGAATAAAGAAAACGAACGAAATTAGTCAGGACTGTGCTATTTATTTAATTCGGAGGCAGAAATATTTATTTTCTCTCCTCAGATCTCGGGAGCTTCAAGTGTTTCTTGACAGCATCAGGCGTGGCCAAGAGCAGGTGTTGGGTGACCTCTCAATGATTTTGTGTGACCCTTACGCCATCAATTTCCTCGCCAACTCAGTCATAAGACTTCTACACCATCTCATGAACAACGACCAGATGCCCAGAGTACGTTTTGTGCGTCTCATTATACTATTTCTGTAATAGGTTGTCACGCATGAAATGTCGCCTTTTATAATTCGCATTTTAGTCTTTTAGTCACATTTGTAATTTTTGTACCAAAGTAAAACTGTGACAGCAACCTCGGATTCCCAGGAAATAGATTACATGCATGAAAATTTGAAAAAAGAAGCAACCCAGACTAGTGAATCGAGATGAAACATTTTATTGTTTACTGTTTGACGTTTACCGAATACGACATTTCAATGCTAGACAACGTAATATTTGATTCTGTAATATATTTGTTACAATAGGTAATGGTGTGAAGCACTAAATTTTTTCGTCATTTTAGAAAACTGAACGAGTGACGTCTGGTTTGAAGAGCGGTATGAAGTTTGTGGTAAAAAGAAATCGTGAAAGAGGCCGACAAAAATTTGCATGGAATAAGGAGTGTTGAGTTATACGTCTCAGGAGAATGCAAGAGCGTGTGCTACAGACCGTGAGGGGGGACTGCTGGTTTGTAATTTATTTTTTGACTCTACTGCTGTAAGGCCTAGTCTTATTCAGTGCAATATTTATGCAACACTTTTGATTGGAATTAGGTATGTGGCAATTAATTTTGCTGTTACAGTCCGGTAACGCATTGTATTTCTGTAGGTGTAGACTTTACCTTTTTCCCCAATGCCCCCAAAAATGTGGTGACCAACAAATAGTCATCAGCTCACTTTGCAACTTGTTGCTCCGATAGTTTGGTAGACTTTTTTTGCTCTTCTCTATGGTGTCTGCCTTTAGTAACATACCCAAGACATTTATCTGTCCTGAGATCACCCTATGTTCCATGGGCAGAACGGATAACGCTTGTAATGGGGTCTGTTGTTGAAGGGTCAAGCGAAAAATTAGGAAGTTCTCTTATTTCTTACTTCTTCGCTTTCTTCATCGTGGAGGAGGCTGGCGTATCGTTTAGTCTATCTCGAGAGTAGGTGTGCTTGTAGCTATTTGTATCCATATTATTTTGTATTTCTTTGTGACATTTACCGTTACTTCTGAGACACTGCTTGAGCTGGCACGGTGTTGCTACATCTTATTATGAAATTTCAAGAGATACTTTCTTGATTATAAGCGTTGTGTGCAGGAGAATAGCGTGTTGGTGCTGGTGCTGCGGATGTTGGCTCTTGGGCTGCACTCATGGGATATGATCGAGAGCCAGGTGTTCAGGGAGCCTAAACTGGACCCCCAGATTGTCACTAAATTTTTGCCCGCTCTCGTCTCGTTAATGGTCGACGATGAGGTAAGCTTTCTTCATTTAATTTGAGGGTCACCATCGGTGTTTCCCATTGAAACTAGCGCTCTACTTGTATGTTTAAAACTAAATGAGGTGGTGAAATTTATTTTTGAGATAGTTGACCGTGTGGTGCTGAGAATATTTGTAAATATTCTACTTACACGAACTTAAATTATCGATGTTCTCTTGTCTTTTGGTGAAGTAATTGGTGAAATTCTTCGCAGGTTAGAAAACTGAACTCGAAGCTTCCTTTGGATGAGAGAGAAACTGCCATCGCCGTTATTGAGCATTCTGGACCTCCTCCTGATGCTTACCAGGCATACCTGCAGGAGAGCAGTGTGGCTTGCGTACTGGCCATGCACTACACGCTGCACTGCGCAGGCAAGAGGGACCGCGCAGGTGTCATGAGGGTGCTTGGGACACTGGCCACTTGCCACCAGGACCGAGCCTTCCACGACACCTTCCTGCACTCATTGGTTGCCGCTCTTATTCCCATGACCGAAGAGTTTGCTCTCGAAGATTTTTGTACGATCGTGTTTGATGAGTTCTTCTTGACCAACATCAGCCGAGAGAATGTAATGAGGCACCTCATGAAGTTAGTATGGTACGTGCATCCCAAGCTGCCAGACGTAAGGAGGGACACTCTACTCAAGGCTTTACAGCCGGGGACTCATCAAGTAAGTGCTTCGTGTTGAAGTTAAAAGTACTTAGTATTTCTTTCGCTACTTGTGTGTTCTATAATTCAAATTTATGTTGCTCCAAGTTCCCAAAATCAGTATGTCAGACAGGCCTCAGTTTATTTTCATTTGTTTCTGCAGTTGTTGTTACGATTCTCTTTCTGAGTTGTATTTTAGGTACGAAACTCATTCATGCAACTCCTGCATTTGTTGGTGTTAAGATCTGTGAAACAGGACTCCAAGTTTCTGTTTCGTAGGTTTGATGTGGGACCGTCTGTACGAGTATTAGCTTTGATCATTCTGTGTAGAGACACACAAGTTTTTAAATACAATCTCGCTTACATGTAACCTGCCATCGCTGGAGTAAGTATAGATGAGTACCTACGGAGTGTCTATTTTCAAAAGAGTAAGCTATATCTTTGTAAAAAATTGAAACATGAGACCTCGTTCTGTAGGGATTTTTTTTCCAAGTAATCGAAGTCGAAGTTCTCAGTTTAGCATAGATTTTGCCTGAAAATCCTAGATGAAATAAAATAGCCAAGAATTTATCACCTGCGTAGTGTGTATTGATTCATTTTGTGCGGATTTGATCTGTTCAATGACCTGTTTCTCGGACATCTAAATTTTTATATTAGTTGTGTGATTGAGTGGTTATATTCATTATCATATGAAATGTTTTGGTTTTATTTAATAGCAATTTATTGTTTCAATTTTTGTTATCAATTTGCTATTGGAAGAGTTAATTGTCCTCTATGTTATCCATTTCTGGGGACACTTTTTTAGAGAATACTCGCACTTTTTAAAAATCAAAGACTACCTACAATTTAGGAGTATTGTATTTACATGAGAAAAGCGTGCGTTTGATCGCACAGGGTTGATTAATGATGTAATTCTTCCATTTAAATGATTCATAAGCTCAACTATGAATTAATCTGTTTTTGAATTCACCTTTAAAGTAAGTTGCATAAATTGCTGTGCTTAACTATGAATTAATCTGTTTTTTAATTCACGTTTGAAGTAAGTCGCATAGATATTAATTTCATTTACTGCTGTTAACTATAATTATTCATTATTTCATTGAATTTATGCGAGCAGAGCGAGAACAGTCAGACTCTGTACGAGAACTTGCGTCGTAGGGTGGCAGCCCACCAAGAGGCACAGAAACAGCCCCAGCCTTCCGAGACCACGGACAGCCCGCTTCTCTCTATGCCTACACCGCCACCCATTTCTTAACGGAAACGTTGTGGCCTCAAAAATTGTTTATTAGGTTGTTACAAAAATAATGGCCGCTCGAAGGTCTGGAAGGCTTTTGAAATCGGCCATTATTTTTGTAACAACCTAATATATTCATCAATTTCTTGCTACTGTTGTGTTCAGCCCCGCTGACCTTCCTCATGCGCTGCAACGGAGACCACCGAGGCTCACAACAGCTGTCTACTCACCAACCCGCTCTGAGCTACAGAAACTGTATGTCATTTACATCACTGGGTAACAATAGGCATTATATTAACTGATATCTGCTTTGATGCAATAGTTGACACTCAACAACACCACAACGGAAGAGTACATTTTGTGCAGTCGGTCATGCATAATATGATAGCCATTGCTCACACCTTCAGGTAAGGAGCACTTTTCTAATCTTAGATAAAAAAACTGTGCATAGACACATTTTGCTCAATGCTCAACTAAATCCTCCCTTTCGCCTTTCCTGTTGAAATGCAACACTTTCAAATTCTCGTAACTTCGAGAGTTCTTTGCGGTGCAGTGACAGACGTGCGTATGATCGCACTGTTCGATGACCTACCCTTTCTTATTTGTAATCATGAAACAGTTATCAATTTTCAGCACTGCGATTTCATGACTCCCACTGTGGCCATCACCCCTCATAGAACATGAAAACACAGTTTAGATGCGTCATACTGTATCCCAAATACTTAATCATTCAATCACCATCTTACCATGTTTGTGAGATCCTACCGATGAAGAAGAAGTTATTTCTTCATGTTTCTGCCATGTCATGCCTCCCTCACAGTGTTGCACGCTTTTTGAAGAGATTATACCTGGAAAAATACGACTACATCTACCATTTATGACATGACCTGGAAAACTGCAATAACAGGTATGTCAAATCAGCGAGCTGCTTCTCTTTCTGAGTACTCTCGACAATATTTCGAATGCACGGGGTTCAGCCAAACCCTCCTTTGTCGAACGGATGTATTTCTGTTCCTAACGATAGTATAAATATGCAAATAATCGACTAGTGACGTTTAGCTCAAAACGGATTTGACTACAAAATGATTGCTAGATGAATGTATTTTTCACATGTCAACCATAAATCGTAAAACCTTGGTTGATTCTAATTGAAATGTTAGGGACATTGCTGATGAAAAGTTTTTTAAGGGAATTTAGCGGCGTTGTGAATTCGAAACTTAAAGTTGCATAGACAAGGCATAGGAAACCCCCAGATCATAATGTCGTAATATAATGTGTTTTCAAAGTCAAAGATATGTTTGGCCTTACGCTCTTCAGTGGCATCATCGGAATTTTCAAGTATTTTAAGAAAATGAGATTTAGGGATTCATTCTTTGACTACACCCACAATTTTTCACCCCAGTTGCTCAGAAATTATCGTCGACGCGGCTTTATACCTTTTGATTCACAAGTTGAGATAACGTTGGTGCATTGATATCAATAACAGGCTGCATGTTGTCAAATGTTGCAGGCATCTTTTTACTGCGCCAAGTATTTAACCATTGGAATCTTTTAACACCAGATGTGTGCCGTGTAGCCTGCTTGCACCAAGAGGTTCGTTGTTTGTGCAAACCACCGTTCTTTAACACGTTAACCGCCATGCCTGAAATCAGAGATTTGTCGCTACCGCCACGACTTTACCATTTTACGACTTTATCATTTAACCTTCCGTAAATATTTTAAATTAATTTTTGAAAATAATTATTAAAAATTTGGAAATTACCACCGGTGGTACATACGGCGGTAAGTGAAATCCTCAAATGTACCACTGGTGGTACATGTGGCGGTTAACGTGTTAATGACTGTAGCTAGTTAGCTTCCCGTTCCGTGTATCTATTCAATTTGTCTACCAATGTAACTTTCAAATTTGACGTGCTGTTCTTGTATAACTGTTTGTCGAACTGTCGGCAGGGTACTTGTAGATCATGGGATATTTTTGTCACTGCTAGAAGTCCAGAGTTGTAAAGGTATCTGTTAACCTTATTCTGCTTATCAGCATCCACGGTACGGGCTGAATGTGGAATATTATGTCACATATTGTTCCAAAATGCTGTCTAGGAAACATCTGGTACATGACGTGATCATGGGTTTCGTTGGGCACATTACGTTGAATACTTACACAACATTTCTTCTTTACTTTTCAGGTTGCATAGTCTCGATGCCTGAAGTTGTTGTACATTTTTGAGAAAAGAAAGACCATGTTTTTCTATTCAATTGAAAATTTGAAAGAGTGTAGACGTTGTCTTGTAAAGCTGTTTAATTATCTGACTAAGTATTTACAGCACGAAATTTGAGCGTTCTGCAGTGTGTTGACTGCATTTACGTTCCCGAATCTGCGCTGTGTGTTTGTATATATAATGTGAATAATAGCTGTTGAATGTTCAAAAAATGACAACTTCCTGTGTTTTTCACTTCTTACAATTTATTTTCCGTATTATAGATGTCAACATGCGCCGCTGTTGCACATTTTTCCTTAAATTGTCACTTTTTCTAGCTTACTCAGTTTCAATGGTGAATAGGCTTTCATGGAGTTGAGACGCGTGACGTTAAAGTGATAATTCCTTAAATTCAATAACTGAAGAGCATTTTACTTACATTTTCATAACTTAGTGAGAAGGCTTGTCTTGCTTACTTTGTTAGCTTCGTGTTCATTTCATTTACTAGACTTCATTCAGCAGGTAAGGGAATATCGAACCCTCTGGTCTCTTGTAATTTAAATGCTCTATTTATTTAGAAGCTTACGACGAAATCTGCGTTCGAGTATTCAACTGCTGTTGAATTAATTAAGGGCTTGCCACATCCATTCCGTATTGGGACTTGTCACTCGCCGCAGTCGGGAACGGGAATTGTTGATCATGGCTTAGAGTTCTGTTGGATAGAAACACAGCAGTGATCCGAGTACATCTGCTGGAGAAAATATTTGTAACTTTTTTTTCTGGGCGTAGTTAGCAGTTTTGCCTTAACTATTCGGTTTCATTCAGTCGTGAAATCTTAACTTGCTTAACACGTTGGCTCCGATTGCCTGATTGGTGTAAAACTTCACTTTGTACGCATAGTCACTAGAAGGATCTGAAAAAATTACAGAACCTAACCTCAGTGGTACACATACGTACCACTTCGGAGTCAACGTGTTAAGGAGTACAAATTTCATGAGCGTTTTGGGAAGATAAGACCTGCATATGAATCGCACGTACATTAAAAAATGAGACTGGAGGATGGGAACTTAGTACCTGTACTGACAAACACCTTCAGAGTACAACGCCAATCAGGTATAAAATCGAAACCTGATAGGCTTTATCAAATAGTAAAGGAATAGACTTACACACCGTATCCCAATATACTGTATTAAAAAGTCCAAAAATACAGGATAATCACGGCGTCATGCTTAGTTCGTACTTTGGTGTACTGAAATATAATACTAATCTTTGTAATAATGAAATGGACGAGCATTGATAATAACCTCACACTGATGGAAATAGCATTTCATAGGAGAAATATTGAAAAATAATGGACTCACTATCAGTTCTCTGCGTGTCGAGTCGATAGATAGAATGGTAAAATGGGCGTCTCAGCAAGTTTTTCCATTATCATATACCTAAAATATTATGCTGCCTCTGCTGAAATTAAAATGGTCAAAACGCTGCAGCCAATTTTTTTAGTGATCTAGAACCCTACGTTCACAATACATAATGGGTAAAAGTTTTATTCGAAAACATTTTACTTTTTGAAGCCAATGATGAAGGTAGAAAAGGTCGTCATATCAAATTATCGATCCCAGCATGAAAGAATACGAATACAGCATTATTAAATTTGCCTAAAAGTGGACGTTATTCGCAATTCTATCGCACTTCTCCCTCCGAATTTTTATTCATCAAACAGTGAAAAACATCAAAAAATATGTTCTTTCGTACATATGTTCGTTTGGAAATAATGCTACAAGTTGATCATTACTCACATGTGACTATTAATATTTCTGGTTTAACGACGATAGCCACAACAATAGAGATCTCGACAATAAACTATTACTTGTAAAAAAAGAAGTGTACGGAAAAAATACAGAGGCAAATCTTTACTGCCTCACTAGCTACGGCGTTGATTAGAAAAAACTAGCTAACGGGATTACTTTGTCTCCCTAAACAAAATTTCACAAGCTATCAACTCACTTAAGAAGTAGCTTCAGCGGCTCACACTGTATCGCGCCGGAGGTCTCTGAAGCAGAACAGTTCATTCGCTAAGTCACCAAAATAATAATGTAGTGTCATAATTACAACTTGTTTATCAACAGCAGCCACAATTAGAAATGGTCTCAAAGCGATAAAAGGTATTCATTGTTAATTTGGGATTATTTCCGAAATGTAGTAAGTAAGGATGCACTCAATCCATCACACAAAAGTTAGCCAAACGTCATGTCACGTTCATAAGCAGAGAGCAGCTAAGCCTCTAGGGTTTCAATTGAAACCCCATCAATACAGCGAGCTCGACGGTATTGCAATTACATGTACACCGCTATGTATCTTCAAGCAGTAAAACAAAGTATACACACATTTTTAAAAATAAATGCACAAAAGCGTAGGCTGGCCGAGTTCAGCTCTAGTTTAGATTTTTGATAGCAGCTGGCATTTCCAAGGAACAACTGCAGAGCATCCAGTTTCGATCCTCTTGGGACATACATATATGTCCCAACAGAGAGCAAAAGCCGGATCGAAAGGGTTAAAAACAGAACGTTCAGTTCCTGCGAGAATCTCGATCAATGCCTTGTCTTCGTCACAGCCACGAAGGTTTGAAAAACACACATTTCGAGCAATCGGGTAGATGTTGGACAAGTCAGAAGGACATGACCACTTCTACCGCCCTTGAGGTCGTTTCACTAGGTGGCCGTGTGTCAGTAGAGAATGACCAATTGGAAGGCGGCAGAGACTATTACAGACATCAGAACAAGGGTGTAAGTCTATAAAAGCCAGTCTACTAAGAGTGGTATTATAATAAGATATAAAACTTTTCCGAAAGTCAATCCAGAGGGCGACGATAGACACAAGACGCTTTATAATTTACATGCACAACTACGTCTTTTCACCTTTACAAACAATAATTACCGTTTATTACTCTTACACAGGACGACTTGCATGACATGACGCTAACATTTTAATGAGTAAGGACCCATTATTGATGACAGCTGACCCTGAGGCCCTCTGCTAGAAGAGCAGCAAACTCGTTCTATTGAACTGCAGTTGCCATTTGACACGGCACTCAAACTCCCACACGTTATTCTCGTAGGTGGTCAAAGATTATAAAGATTCAATTTCAAATTTAAATCTTTGTACAGTACTCACACTCAAATTCGGTTGAAATACGAACTGCTAAATTACAACACAAGTCTTAAAAATTGAGATCCGACGTCGATTAAAAGAACAGGCAAACCATCGAGAAGTAGTGGCCCTACAGCCTGCAGGCAAGAACGAATTGTCGGACAAGAAATAAAGCTGTCGTAGGACCATCGACAGACCTGGTGTAGGTAGTAAGAAGGCTTTGAATTAAGAAAATTATAAGAAAGTGAAGAACAGGATACAAAAGACGCACATTTCTTCTACCAAAATAGAGTAGAGAACAGAAACCAGCAATCTACTCTAATTTTTTTCTAACACAGTGAAAAATAATTTGCGTATTCGTCGTCCCGAAAAAGGCATGAGAATGTTACACATAAGATATTTCAAATTGTGAGAAAATAATAACGAATAATATATAGTAAGATACAAATAAAGACAATATAATAGTACAAGGCAGACCGCTATGCATGTTAGTGCATAAAACAAAATCAAAAGGTACGTAAAAATCAATTAGGTAGCATACAGATCACCAGTTTAACAAATAAGTACACAGGAGAGACGGAGTTATGTTGGTCAAATCTTAGTACTAAAATACTTCAAAACCTCTGTCAGTTTCGGATTATCATGCCAGTTAAAAATCGCCAGCGTCGGTGCAATGTCCAGTGGCAGCAGAACAAGAATGTGAACCCCTGAACAAGAAAAAACCCTAAACTGTCGGTGCAATGTCCAGTGGCAGAAGAACAAGAATGTGAACCTCTGAACAAGAAAAAACCCTAAACTGTCGGTGCAATGTCCAGTGGCAGAAGAACAAGAATGTGAACCTCTGAACAAGAAAAAACCCTAAACTGTCGGTGCAATGTCCAGTGGCAGCAGAACAAGAATATGAACCCCTGAACAAGAAAAAACCCTAAACTGTTGGTGCAATGTCCAGTGACAGCAGAACAAGAATGTGAACCTCTGAACAAGAAATACCTAAACTTCTACTAAAGTTGTTAGTATGAATAAATTTCACTCAATAAAGTTTATCACTCGAAAAATACACAGTATTACTCCACATTGCTTGGAATCAAGATGGCTAAATTTAATTACCGACATAAGAGATATCGACTTCTTCCAATAATAGTAGTAAGCAAATCAGAATAAAGTAGGCAAACCAAAGACAATACTCGCATCAAAAATCGGTTATGCATTACGCTGGCATCCGCTATAATATTGGACGAGAATCAGAAAAAGAGATAAGTCGTTATTACTAAACTAAAAGTACTTAATTGTCCTGCAACCTCCATTGCGAATTCTGCTTTGAATCAAGTGATATTTCTAAAGAACGTTAATTCTTCAGGGGACGATGATGATTATCATTTTAATACTCTAGTGGAAATAAATGTTACTAAGTAAATGGGTCACGTCTCACTCAAGGACTATGAAAGACAAACGAATACTACCAGGGTTGCTCGAGTACGCGAATAATGGTAGACGTTTGTTCGTAAAATATTAATTACACCTTATCTTATTCTAAACCAAAGGTCAGCAAATAGCCAGCTGTCATTTGCCTATCTATAACAAAAACATGTTACAACAACCAATACCTTCAATAGAGTTCATTAATAGTACCATATATATTAAGTACAATAAAACCAGCACAGCTTTGAACTATTTAGACGCAAAGTATATACAAGACAAATTGAAGAGCTTACAATAGATCAATAACATCAGGAGACTCATTGAACCCCTAACGCACTCATGAATAATAGTAGACAAAATATCAAAATTCTCGAGAAGTTATCATTAGAATAAATACATTTTGTATCATAAATTCATCACCAAAAATTCAAGTTGGAAGGGAAAAAACGTATTCGACTAAACATAGGCTTTCGTAAATTTTCACGTGAAAGTCAATACTGTAACGAGAAGAACGAAGGTACTGTGAGTCAAAAAAAGCCTCTGAATTCACACAAATATTAGCTTTCACCATTAATGTCGGTAGCTCTGAGGCAGAAGCGCAACGCACAAATGAACCTAAACTTTGCTGTGCTGAAAAAGGTTGTAAACTTTGTCGCTCAGTCAGAAAAAGCGCTCCGGCCAATTATGACCTCCTCACCCTCACGTCAAGAAGCTTATAACTTGCTGAACAATAATGGGAATGGTCCAGCTTTTACCATCATGATGAGTAAAGCAATATAATGGCTAAATGACCCAATTGACCCTAAGTCTCCAAGGAATTAAATATATTTCTGCAACAAACAACACGCTTCACGCTTCTTAATATTTTTTTTACATATTGTCACTCTTGGTAAACATTCTATTTGTAATAAAGTACTAACAGAAATGCACCAATGTCATCGTATTCTACGGTTAAGTTGTTGACATAACTTCGGCGTTTTTGAACAAATAAGTTTCAATAGAGTATATCGTAAAAATTCTATCTATCTACCTTATCGCCACAGAGTTGTTGCCACAGTCTCATACAGAACTTGAAACATGAGTCTTACACTGTATTCAGACATATCTTATCGTACTAGACAGGAGATTGCAATTCGTTACATTGAATAGAAATCAACAGACGTTGAAGACTGTACAAGAAAATAGACGATAACACAAGTTTGAAATCGGACAAAATTTTCTTTTGTTAGATTCCAAACTTTAGGTCGGAACTTCAATTCTTTTTAAACGTAATTACAATGCATGAACAAAGTAAAGTTCTAAATTGGACGGTTTCCTGCTAACTGCGATAACGAAACTATTAACTCAATCCGCCGATTTTACTGCATACTTTTCCGTCTGTATTGGCAGATTGCATCCTCAAGGCAGAACAGATGCAGAAAAAACTTATACTCAAATTCCCGCGAGTCACACTCAACAGATGCCAGTTCGAGAACTAACCGATTTTTCAGTGTACGGCAATATGTCGTTTCGTCTTTCAATGGAGTCTAATGTCAAACAAAAATGCATAATATACATATATAATAACTTTTACGTCTTCCTTTCACGTAAGGTAAGAGGTCAAATATGGATTAGAACCAGTCAGAGGCACATTGTTTTCTTTATAACATAGGTATACAAATATCTCGCCAACTCTAGTAATCCGGTATATCCCCAACATCCTAGCTTCTCAAAAGATATATAGGTGTGTGAGGACACTTATTTTCACTTTTTACAGCACAAAAATTTAACGACTTGTAGCATTCGACCGGATTACTGGCCCTAATTTAATCTCGGTTTACAACACAAACCTTTCCTAGTTGAGAAGCTGAGCTAGATAGGAATTTCTTCACCGAAGCGCACGGCGGTCACGTGAAAATGGTCAAATATTTTTCTTTTGAGAAATTGAACGTCAAAAATCTTGCATATCTTACAATATGTAGCTACGTATTTGAACAACCAGAAAAGCTGGACCCTTGACACATCAGGGACCGAAGACAACACAAAAAAAAAGTTGAATCATGTTATCTCAATAAAGACAGCAAACAACACTACAAACTAGAGAACATCAACAAAGCGAATACACAGTGAATCAAATCAGTATTGAAGATGATAGATATACCTCACTCTTCCCTTTATCCAGTCAGTTTAAAGCTCTATCCTTAACCGAACAAATCATGAAATCAGATCAATATTAGAGTTAATACCTAGCCACTACAAAACTTAGTAAGAAAAGGAGTATTAGCAAGAAGGCAAACAGAGCATCCGTCACAAAAGTCAATACGTTAACATCAGAAGAGGCATGAAGGTATTTATTCTAATCGACGCTACAACTAGAGTGAAGATACTGAAAAAAAATAAACTCGTAAGGCACGAGAATGTACGTATCACAGGCAATGGAATGTTGAGTTCCTGATTCCTAAGGCACTAATAAACTTTTTTGATCTCTAAGGTGTCCAGTAAATTCAGGAGTGCGGCTAACATAACATTAAAATAAGCCCAGCAGCCGCGGCCAAACCAAAGTTGTTGGTGTATGTTCACACTCCCCAACGATTACGTCGGTCAAGCTCTTCTGTACCCTACGCTAGAGCCAATGAATTATCTCTATAACCCGTCACGGCAAGCAATACATGTATATTTAAAAAGAACGTCAATTCTGTCACAATAGCATGCAATCGACCATTCAAGCCGATGTCAATCGTGGAACACAGAGATCAGAAACAGTGTGGACGAAAGAGTCCATGATATCAGACAGTGAACTTGGAACACTGAACTTCAATTTCAAGAAGATATAACACAATGTGCTGTAATCGGAATGTGAAACGTTCTCTACGAAGGCACATACGCCCCATGATTCCGAGCAATATACCATTCGATAAACGCGTACGTACCTGTTCTCTTAGGTCTGGAACTGCATTGTGGCACAATAAAGAATTTGAAAGGTGACGGAATCGCCCTACTTGCACCAACAGCTGCAGGTCAAACAGACGAGATTTTAAAAGCAGTATAATAGTAAGTTAGTTCTTCGGATTTCAGCTGAACAAAAATACAAATACTAATATTAGCTAATGTGCAAAGCACTTAAGTACTTGACAATATATTTCAAATTTCAACGATTGTTCAATCACACTTATACAATTTCAATGAATTTTCCGAATGCGTGTCAGAATATTCGCATTGCAAGCAAACAGGAAATAGAAACCGGAAAATGATGCAACTCCAGAAATCAATAAATTAAATCAGAAATAAAGCTACGATCATTAACAATTTTTTCATATATTGCACATGAGAATAAAAGATAAAAATACGTAAAAAATTAGTCTAGCCCCGATCAAAAGATTCACACGAACGTATCTAGTAATAACTTGCCTCTATATTATGCCGTAAACATGTCTCCAACCTGTTACACTAACACAGACGCTATATACGCGTTTGTTCATGTTTAAATACTGTCATTTATTCCGAACAACTGACCGAGAAAGAACAATGTAAGGAAAACGCCATCGCCTGTTTCTATGAGCAGTCGTACGAGAGTTCTTTCTTCAGTGTCCTATCATGATGGTCGAAGCCGCTATTTCTAAAGACATTTTAACAAATTTACCCATGAAAAAATAGTCATACGGGTAAAAAAGCAAATAACATTCCAGAAATAAAAACTACAAACCTTACTAACAAAAAACGACGCTCTCGAAATGAATAAATTCATCAAAGTTGCCATGGTAAATTATAACGCAATTAAAACAGCATCTTATAAAAAAACGCTGACTTACGCGGTTACAGAATCTAAGTAAGCGCATACAAGTGTATCGTTCATAACTAAAACGTTATCCAAAGAACGTCTAGGAAAAATGAAATCAGAGGTTTAGGATTGACCACAATAAGGGCCATGCAGAGCAAACTTATTAACAAAAAGCAGAAAAATGAAAACACACAAATAGGAGCTCCAAGTTATTGCTTGGCAAGACGTTTTCTTGAGGTATTCAGCTGAAACTACGGAATCAACAAGAGAGGGACCTCCTGTTCACAAAAGACGAAAGGTAAGTGGAAGGCAGCACTACGCTAGCGCTTGAGCAAGTAAGGCAAGAACTCTTACATATTATTAGAAAAGAACCCTAAAGCAAAATACAACAGCGATTCGAGTCTGTGGGAGTAGAGTAGTCAGAAGAAGGTTCCCCACGATACTTTCTAGGGAGTGTAGGAGACACGGGAGCCTTGTAGGTAACAGAGTTACTAGGCACAGAGCGTTCTGGAGGCACAGGTTGCCCTCTATCACCACTAACGCTGTTGTTTTCGTAAGCCAAGTTATCCTCACCAATCGAGTAGCCTTGAGAAGAACGGCTTACGGCTTTCATGCCTACAGCGTCCCCGCCTGCGCGACCGAGCGTACTGCTCGCTATTGACCCACCATCACTGGATGGTGAGGTGTGAGAGCCTCTATTCAGTGCCCGCTGCTGTTTGAGATCGGCAAGCGTACCAGGAGCCAGCGGCTTCACGGTCACAGTCACGTGAATGTCGATGGCATTGCTACCTGCTTGGTTCACCTGAGGGTCAAAAGCAGGAGATTTGAGCTGTACTTGGCTTTCTGGTCTACTAAGATCACTCGGTGTGGGTTGTCCGTTGCTAACACGCTTTTGTTCAGATGAAACGCTTTTTTCAGGTTGTTTAAACTTCGGCTCGGAAGACTTTTCGTCCTCAACCCGAGAAGGCATCGACGACATATCAACAGTATCAGCTTCCCCGTCGTCACTTTTAATGGACGACAATCGTGGAGGGGGCACAGGTCTTTGCTGTGAAGAGCGTCTCTCCATCGTAGAAGAGTCATCCTGAGCTAAGTTCTTGTCTTGGACTTGCGCACAGAGTTGACTGGGAGGAGGAGGTGCCATCGAGGCTGGGGAAGAACGAGGTTCTGTTTCTGTAACTTGGCTGACAGTCACTGACTGAGGGGGTAAGTTAGCGTGAGATGGTAGAGGAGATTGCGAGACTGCTGTGCCTTGAGGAGCTACTGGATGTACAGAAGAATGAATACCCGACAGTAGGTTGGGGGGCTTTTGTGGAGGTTTAGGAGCAGGTTTACGACGAGCACTTTCAGGAATCAAATCAGGCTGCGGATCAAGCAGCGGTACAACAGAATCCTCAGTGCTTGTTAACAGCCCTCTCTCACTGGAAGACCTCTCCATTGAAGGAGAAATATCAAATATCTCTCCTCTCGAAGCTCCCTGACCAACATCAGGAACACCTTCTGATACGGAACGTTCATAACGATCATCACCAGCCCATCTTCGACGCTTTGTTACATGTGAAGTCCCGTCTTTTGAATTGTCGATGCTAGTATCATTTTTCTCTAGATCCTGTCTCAATTCACTCGAATCAGCAACCACTGATGGAAAATTAGTTACTAGACTTGGCTTGAGGCTAGACAGGGGATGGCCGTAGTTCAAATCAGTTTGAGGAGACATGTTCCTTACTTCACATTGATCGTTAGTAGTGACCACAGCAGGAAATGTGGTGCTGGGGGAACAGGAACCGACAGTAGACTTGAGATGCGAGACCGTGTCAGAGTTGGATCCAAAATGAGACAACACCAAATCACTGTCGCTGTAGCCACTATTAACGCTATCATCGTAATATATCTCCTCTTCATCTGTCACAGCTTTAGCAGCAGTGTCCT
Organism: Trinorchestia longiramus; assembly: GCA_006783055.1. NCBI lineage: Eukaryota > Metazoa > Arthropoda > Malacostraca > Amphipoda > Talitridae > Trinorchestia > Trinorchestia longiramus. The sequence continues at coordinate 156,196 of VCRD01000045.1, read as the reverse complement.
CAGTAGCCTCTTTACCTCCCTCAGTGTACTCCCAGGAGCGGTTGTAAAAGGACCTGCCATAGTCACTCTCCTGCTTGGGTTTCTTGGAGACGCTCAGGGCAGAGCGACTGACGCTGGTCCTTCGAACGCGCGTCTCCGAGTAGCCAAGAGGAGGCGACGCATTAGCTGGAACTCGGTACTCCTGAGACTTGATGTCATTAGCTAGAATGTCCTTTTCCTTGTCAATGGAGTGCTTTTCTAAAGCCTGCACAAACGAACTGGGTGTATGTTTTTCACCGTTTATATCATGTCTGTTAAAATCCACTTCATCAGTAGACGACACGCTGCCATTCTTTAGTTTGCTATCTGAAGAGTTGGGAATGGAATCTTTGAGTCCATCCTGAATCGTCCCTTGATCGAGAGCAGTATCACTATTTTCATAATTGGTTTTAGTTTCAGTGGTTTGCAAATCACCGCCGTCGGAGACGTTTGTATCGTCAGGGCTGTCATTGGCAACAACGCTACCATTATTGGCATCGGAGGCAGCGTCGGTGGTAATAGACATTCTCATCCTGGCTTCCTCCTGTGCCTCTCTCTTGGCAGCCAGGCTCTTCTCGCGGATGCTGGTGCGGCGCACAGACTGCGTGCGGGTGTTTGCGCTGTGACCTCGTCGTACCTGAGTGACGCAGCAAATCAGTGTTATTAACAAGCGTACTAATGGATACACTTAAATTAACGTTGCATGTATAAATTACAGCTTAAATCAATATCTTGAACACGTTTAGAACTTCATTAAAAGAAATATGTACGAAACTCATAGGATTATACGAAAGATAACTTATTTTGAAAGCATAGCTCAAATTGAGAAGTATGAGCAGCGTGAGCTACATACTCGGGAGCGATGGTCGCCTCCAAGCCGTCGAGTTTCCTGCTCAGACAGCAGCTGCATGAGACGCTCTCTAAGCTCGTGGTCCTCAGAGATGTCATAAGGCGTCTCGTGGTGCTTGTTGCGCGCGTGGAGGTTCGCGCCGTGCAGCACCAGCAGCTGCTCACCAAATTACTTATTACACACCCGAGTAAGCAGCCCAAAATAAGGTTGCCAGACGTTGCAAATAAGAACAGTTTTAAAACACAATGAAAGAACACTAGCTCACATAAGTCATCGTGTTCCCTGGCACCATGTGCACCGTGGTGCAAAAACACGTGCGTAACATTACTACTTAATGTTTGCACTGCAGTTCTTCATTTACAATTCTTTCTTTTCCCAGTATTAACTCGGCACTATAAATTTAAATGTTTACACTAATGCATCTCAGCACTTTGAAATGCTCCACTTTGTTTCCATTATTTTATACAGCAAAAATATGACCAATAAATGTGTTACTATCAACCGACGTCATGTGCGAACTGCACGACAAAGTTTCTAAAAAAAATCCTTATTAATCATTTCATCATTAAGTTTCACTTATATAATACAAGCTTCCCACTATTCCCAAACTTCCACCAAACAACCACGTAGCTTAGTTGTTTTACCAGTTATTACAAGTATTGAGCTTCAACCGACAATATTGCTGTCTCCATTCCAACCCCCAACTGCGTGCAGTAACTCACCTCGAGAACGTCAGGGTCTCCCCAGGAAGCAGCTGCGTGCAGTAACTCACTTCGAGAACGTCAGGGTGTCCCCAGCAAGCAGCTGCGTGCAGTAACTCACCTCGAGAACGTCAGGGTGTCCCCAGGAAGCAGCTGCGTGCAGTAACTCACCTCGAGAACGTCAGGGTGTCCCCAGCAAGCAGCTGCGTGCAGTTACTCACCTCGAGAACGTCAGAGTGTCCCCAGCAATCAGCTGCGTGTAGTAACTCACCTCGAGAACGTCAGGGTGTCCCCAGCAAGCAGCTGCGTGTAGGGGCGTCCAGTCGTCAGCGTCACGTAGCTCAAGCGGGAAGTTGTGTGAGAGCAAAAACTCGCAGACGCGCATGTAGCCGTTAGCTGCCGCGATGTGCAGCTGCTCAACACAAGAACTTGCTATAAAACTTCATTTTCATGCAGTTTAATTCAATTCTCTTGCGTTATAATCCTGTTACCACACCGGACGCAAAATAAGAGAATTGAGGCGTATCTATGGTGAAAACCTTTCGAGCCTAATAGTTTTTAGCAACACTAGAATAGGATATTACTGTCAGAAACAAGAAATGAAAATAACGGAAAAATCTAAAATATATGATTTATAAAAATTTATCGTTTGGCCAACTTCTTCGCTACCTCACAACGAACTAGTATAAAAACGTGTTCACACTGCATAACGCATCAAGCACAGAAATATCAAAAACTCATCAACTCCTATTCATTGTTTCCTATGAACAAATTAAAAAAATTCGTACTTATACAAAGAAATAGTTATATTTATAGTATTATATTTGAGGGGAAACTTCCGTCTCCACTCCACACGATGGACACCTATCAAACTGACAAATAATTACATCACGAATGTATAAATATAACGTATGAATTAGTAAATTGTATTAATTAACGTAATGTATGAATAAATGTAACATATTTAACACTGTGAGCAACCATAAAGAAACTAAACATGGGGGTACAACATTACAGAACCCTTAACACCTATAGAGATGTACCCGGTTCATACACGGGCGGCCCCTTGTTTTCACGGCATGGGACTTGGGTATCAACCCAAGAATGGGCCAAACTGCTCGTTCCTATTGCCTCATTGTATTTTATTATGTAGCCCGCGTCTCACAGGTGTAGCGTTCTGGTGGTCCCGCACGAGCAAAGACTCTCCGTTGTCACGCATCTGGCGCAGCTCAGCGAGCATGGCAGTCTCCGTGGTGGTGCGCGTGGCATCAATCATAGCCTGCGTGACACCGCGTCGTGCCATCTCACACTCGATGTAGTCGAGCGTTGCGTCGTCCTCACAGATGTCGTACGGCATGTTACCGTCTGCGTTCACCGCTAGCAGGTTTGCCCCACTGTAACACAATAAATTACAATCTAGAATACAGTAGGATAGGAAAAATTAGATCCGATAGCATAAGATGGGATAGAAAAGAATATAATAAAACAGTAGAGTAGGATAGAATAGAATGAAATAAAATTTGACACCAGGAACGATCCGAGTGGTTTACTCCTGGGTTGCCACTCAAGTCACATACCGTGAACCATCACAATCACGCACAGATATTAGGAGACTGAGGGCAATTCCCAGTGGACATTCACCTGATACTCCGAGTCAAAGCAAACGCAAATATTTTAATGAAAAATATTCACTCTTCATATTTAGAAATACAAATTTACAAAGCTCAAATAGTTAACGTGATTCCATTTCGAATGATAAGTTCAAACCTAAACGTTAAATTTTGGGAACACAAATATTTTAATATTTAAATTGAATATCAAATTATTTTGTCTAATATTGGAAATTTTTAAAGGAATTAGGTTGAAAACTCGTGGATAATAATAACTTAGAGCAAAACAGAGCAAACAACTCTGTTGCCATGACGAGCTCAGCATCCCACATCAAAAGAGAACACTGATGCAGTCCATTGAATTGAAGAACATTGTTCTATAACCACTTACAATGCAGTGCCATAGGACACTTAACAGCATATTCGAACGCGAATACTTTTTTCATATTTTAAAGCCATTAACATAAACCAAGCAAGTCCGCAACCCAAACGACCGGGTTTGGCTATTCTTTTTGTTTTTTATATTAAGTGTGGTGTGTTAGGTGGGACCTCGGAACCTCCGTTCAATTCTACGCACTTTTCAGGCAAGGATTGTACAAAAAGTTACAAAAATAGAAGGCGTTTGTCCCATACAAGGCGTTTGTCTCATACAAGGCGTTTGTCCCATACAAGGCGTTTGTCCCATACAAGGCGTTTGTCCCATACAAGGCGTTTGTCCCATACAAGGCGTTTGTCCCATACAAGGCGTTTGTCCCATACAAGGC
>VCRD01000045.1:52706-151513 GCA_006783055.1 Trinorchestia longiramus | reverse complement strand
AAGGCAGGCTGCGACTCACATAAGGCAGGCTGAGACTCACATAAGGCAGGCTGAGACTCACATAAGGCAGGCTGAGCTTCACATAAGGCAGGCTGAGACTCACTGTTGCACGAGCAGTTGTGCGAGGTGCAGGTGTCCACAAGTGGCCGCTGCGTGCAGGGGCGTCCATTTTTCACTGTCCGCTGCATTTACGTCAGCTCCTGCAACACGTGCAAATATTAGGAAGGAAACCGTACTTATTTTTACCTAGTTATACCAGTGCATGAAAATAGACAGTTTTACCATATTTTGAAGAGAGTGTTTACAATGAACTGAACATAGTGTTTAAATTTAAAAAGATATTATTTCGAATAAAGTACAAGAAGATAAAACGAGGCAGCTATACATACCCTTGTATCGTTGCACAATATGTCTATGAAATACGACAAAGAAAAGGAGAAAAACAAAAATGCCTATTAAACTAAACCCGTGGGACTCCCACAACGAATACTGCCGACTGCCGACTCTAGGCAGTCCATCCCTGATGAACTCTCACCTCCAGGGTTATAAGGTGGGTATCAACACTCTCAGCACCTCCCCACTCCCCCCAGAGGAGATCAATAAATTAGAAACTAGGCTGAAACCTCAAAACAATCCTGAAAGAAGTAAGCCAGCAGAAAGATAAGCAAAGTAGACTAATTGTTCATACTATCACCAAGCTGCTGAGACACTTTCACACGAGTGACAACAAAGCTTCACAAACAATACAAGAAATCAGCAGCTGCTGCTGTAAATGTGATGCGGAATTTCAGAATCCTTTATTCTCTCATTAGAATAAAATAAGGCAAAATAAACGCTCCGTTTGTTACCCAAGTCCCATCGAAAACTTCATTATCGATGACATTCAATGCAACGCGTCCTTTTAGCGGTTTTCATTTTACTAGTACATTATATAATCCTTAATAAACGTTCAAGCTCCATGTTAAAGCATCACTTAGTCCACGAATCTATTGCAAAACTCCTTTTGTGAAACTGTGCGCTTCACATTTGTTAAACGTCGTGCGCATGCACACATGTCAGAGATAAGAAGTTGGACGCTAAGTAGAGAGCACTGTTGCTTATGCAGTGCCGAAACTATTGAGCACGAGTAGTGTTCCTTCTTTAATGTGATAAAGTAAATAATTGGAAAACTATACTCTCACTCATTATGTTTTCTGCTCAAATATTTTATAGAAAATTGAAATAAATCTTCCCTGCCCTAAAAACTGAATTTTGTTACTGCAAGTGAATTTTCATGATTCAATTTTCATCCAATTTCGGTGTAATTGTTTTCATATAGCATTTGTACCGTTTTAGACAATACGAACGAGAATGGTAAAAAAGATTCCTCCCGCAACCCCATAATTAAGACAATGAGCCACAACTGGTAGAAATATTTCTAATCCACCCTCAGAAATAACAACACACATTCGCAGCAAGACCCTGAGGTGCTAGAAACACACACGCCCCAGTCCTCACACCCACCGTAGTGTAGCAGCAGCGTCAGCATTTCGGCACTGTCGTCGATGCAGCACTGGTGCAGGGCCGTCAAGCCGTCCTCGTTGGTGGCGTTGGGCGACACAGACCCAGACTGCAGAAGATCCCGCACTGGACAAACGAATCGCAGAAATGAGTTTGAATAATCATTAAATATCATCTAGACTCGACAAAAATACGTACAGCTATAGTTCAGTTACCCACTATGTTCAGTTACCCACTATGTAGCGCTAATTCGCGAATTCTGCAAGATATACGTACGATGCCAGGCACTATCAGTATACCCGATGAGTGACGCTCAAAAACCTTCTCAAATGAAGCTCATTTTTTCTTTGCTTGAAGAGCAATCTTGGACTATCTAAATAATGTGTTTATGAAATACAATGCCCAGTCACATTCAGCAAATACAACCAAACAATTTCTTGCTTCACTGGGCTTTAAAAGCACCAATTGGAAGGTATAGAATTCCTCGACCAAAGATTCAACCAGGACACCTGTAGTGTGAGAGAACTCATCACAAACGTGAGACATAAACCAAGTAAAATAAGGTCAACAAAAAAGCGCCAACAAAAAAGTGCCAACATGTCAATGCGAAGGATATATCGAGACCATTTGATGGTGTTATTCTACAAGTTTCAGAAGCGTCTGATTTGTTGTGCAGCAGCCACACTCAAAAAGAAGCTGATCAGAAGTAAGTTGCTATTGAATCAGACTAACGACATCACGATAGGGAACACCTTCACAGATGAGATTTTGCTCACTGATCCTATAAAAAGTACAGAAATATTTAGAGACTAGGAGTTTAATTTTTTCTTTACAAGAAAAATCTCCAGAACTCTGAAACCAGTCTCAACAAGTTTGGGTGGTCGTTTCAGTGAAAAAAGTTGATTTAGTTGACGTACACCGAGTTCAATGTAACATAAAACCCTACATAACGGACATTTAGGACATGCAAACTGAGCATATTACCGTTCAAAATGTGACTGAATGACATTAAATAGAAGTAATAGTTAGAGGAAAATACTACAAATAAAATGTCGAATATATTTCGTCTAGTATTACAATTGGACAAAGATATAACTCATTTAAATTTTTCATTTATTAAGAGCCTCACATTTAATATCAGTATTTATTTCTCTTCTTGCAGAATTGAAGACAAAATGGGGAATACAGAAATATAAGTTATTCGAAACAAGGACGATTATGAGTCGAAATCAAGGAACAACCGAGTTAAAATAAAGTGAAAAGGAATGCGAAATGGTCGACAAACGAGCAAGTAATGATCAACATGGCCAAAAATTACAGGATGGTCAGCATGGTTAACTAAGTACCACAAAGACCGGTCAGCGAACGTAGAATGAAGACCAGTAGATCAAGCCAAATGTGGCAAGTCTTAAATCAAGCAAATGCATGCAGCCATGACCTCTTGTCAATCACTCACCTAAAGCCCTCTCTCATTTCATTGACAACCAGGCTACGCAAGGCTATTTACCTGATACGGCTCATGGAGCGCCACAAAGTCATTGTGGATACTCACTGGCATGCTAGATTTACAGTGGTAACCATCAGCATGCTTTCCTATATCAAATCCATCAATTTACTGTGAAATGAAATGATCAAGAATTTGGTCGCCGTGACGATTTATAAGCTTCCGTAACTGTGGAAGATTTGAAATGTCGAACGACTTCAATCTAACATTCTTGGCTATTGCTGAATGAAATGTTACAGACGTTATTTGTAGTATTTTCAAAAACAATATTAAGCTACGTGTTATTATTTATGTCATCAACACTATTGAAGTTTTGCATGAGAATTTTATTATAATAGCATGAATAAAAGGTGTAAGCAGAATAGAAAATTATCAAATATTACGGAAGAATCTAAAAGACTACCTATACACCTTTTGTATATCTTTCAGCCTATTTCATCAGTAAAACTTGGGTGTCAATAATGAATATCAACGAACACTGAATTCAATTAGAAAAATTGGTTTTAGACAAAGCAAAATTCAAGAACAACGCCAGTATATATTTCATGTGAATGCTGAGCCCCACGTAAAAAGAATATGTAAATTAATTGGAATACCATAGTGTGAATTCTATTTATACTATTATTTCAGCAGCATGGTTGAAGCTAATCGATATAATTTTAAGCGCCTCATCAATACCTTAAACACTTTTCCTTCTAGAAAATCGCTGTACCTCCTCAGGCAAGGAAAACTGGCCTTCAAACATGCACCGCAAATAAACTCATTCTACATCCCTGATGAACGGCTCGGGATGAGGTTCGAGCGACGAATGACCGTTATGACGATTCAGATATTTACAACGTATGACCGTCATGACGATTCAGATATTTACAACGTATGAACATCATGACGATTCAGATACTTACAACGTATAAACATCGTGACGATTGAAAGACACGTGCAACGTGTGAACTACGTAATGATAATTAAATAAGGCATTTACAACGTATGAAGTAAATCATGACAACTGATAGAGGCATTTGCAACGTATGAACTACGTCATGATAAATAAAAGATGTATTCACAACATAATAACTACGCTCTGACGACGAAAAAACATCACACGAACAAATGAACAGTAATTTGTACGAACGATGACGAATGAACAACTTACGAACGAATGAAAGAATAAATCACGGATGATGAATAAATTTAGACTATGTATGAACGATTTAGAGACATATGAATGATTCACGAACAACATAAATGATTTACAGACAACAAAAGAAATATATACAGACAGCAAAAGAAATATTTTCAGTTGACGAATAGACGATTCAGAGATGACAAATAAACGAGTCAGGGACAACAGAAGACCTGTGCACAAACGACGAATGAACAAAGCACAGAAGGCGACTGAAGTTTGCAGCACCGATGCTCGTTAAAATGTCGCTATTTCACTAGGATTCCAACGGGATGAGGATCCATCTGAATTGTCATATTATATTATTTGTTAAATTTGGAAATTGAATAATTACAACATCGGAACAGCAACTAAAACGAAAATCACTATCAGTTAGGCCTGCTCTTTCTCTCTCTGAGCATTTTCTTTTTTTCAGTTGTAACTTTGTTATTGTTTTATGATTAGAATACATAACTGAAACCCATAGCTTTTCCAACTTCTAGTTTCAATGCGTATTTTAACAGAAATGACCAATCAAGAGAGATCTCGAACTCGTTTCATGATGCAAGTTCTAAAAAAAATCATCCTAGAAAAGTTCAGACAACTAAAAAAATTCAATAAATGATTACATAAAGACACAAACTAATCAGTTACAAATAAAAATTACAATTTTTATGCTCAGAATTTTAAAAGTGCCGGTCATTTAGGAAATTACCATTTGGAAACTGGGTAAAGAATGAATTGAAGCAGCATTATGAGAGCGCAATATTTATGTTTCTCGTTTGACGCAGCCCGCAACTACCAACAAGTTAGAGGCTATGCAGGGTCTATACTTGAACACAGTCAAGTGAGAAGAACGAAAATGAAACAAACACTATTGATGATGAGGTGAATTGCGCTATTCTCTGGTCACCACTATGAGAGGGAGGAATGAAAGGATAAAGTTACGACCCAATACCAAAACCCACAACAAATTCCTCCTACAACCTTTACTGGTGCCGCTAGAGTATCAAGGAATGTCTCTGATAAGCGTTTAATAGAACAAAATGCACTGATGAAGACAGAGATCATGACCACTTCTCAAACATAAACCAACGTTGACATTCATGTATAAAACAAAGTACGTGTTAAACAAGGGAAACCAAGTTGAACAGTACATCGTAGAAAGACTGCACTGCATAACATAGATCAAGTACGTGTTAAACAAGGGAAACCAAGTTGAACAGTACATCGTAGAAAGACTGCACTGCATAACATAGATCAAGTACGTGTTAAACAAGGGAAACCAAGTTGAACAGAACATTGCACAAAGACTACACTGCATAACATAGATCATAACAAACCCGTACTCGAAGACCTCCACAGCAGACGTTCAGAAGAAAACCCACACAGAGACGATCGTTTCGACCACTGATTAATGCAGATCCAAAAGGATAAGGACTAAAAGAAAGCTTGGTATTCCGTAAATATTCATCCGCAAGTTGTATACAGGGTGTTCTTCTAAACTAGAAAACAAAATAAACAAGGAAAGAATCTGTCTCTCTTCGATATTTTTACACCCTTAAGCAAATTCAGATCACACTTTTACGGATCAGTGTCTTAGTACAGACAGATTATCAATGAATAAAATTCACTAAAGATCTACACAACACTCATGGATGCATAGTAACAATACACACCTACAAGAAAGCGGTCATAAACAAAACACACGACACAAAGAGTGGTACTCAATCAATACCTTCACCTTAATAAAAAGACTCAATGAATACCTTCATCTCAGTAAAAAAAGACTCGATGAATACCTTCTTCTCAGTAAAAAAAAGACTCAATGAATACCTTCATCTCAGTAAAAAAAAGACTCAATGAATACCTTCATCTCAATAAAAAAAGACTCAATGAATACCTTCATCTCAATAAAAAAAGACTCGATGAATACCTTCATCTCAATGAAAAACTCAATGAATACCTTCATCTCAATGAAAAACTCAATGAATACCTTCATCGATATCATTCCTGGCAGCAGCCTCAAGAAGCATGACGCTGGACACAAAGATGACGCGTTTGCTGTTTTGACGGCGACGCTTGTACGCCTCGTTCTGTTTTGTCTTCTCACGCTTGCTGGCGCTGAGACTCTCTTTCTCTAGCTGGCAGTGTTTCTTCAGCTGCTGGATGCGCCGACGCCGCGCCAGTTTCAGCCGCTCCTGAAATGCCAATAACGAAACTCTAAGTCATCAGAAGAAAAATTCACCGTTCCTCACCATTGGAACTTATTCTGACTGAGTTATAATAGGCACATCATGATAGTTATAACAATGTTTAAACAGCTATTGACAAATGTTGACTTGGAGAGTCATCGGTGGAATATTCAACTAAACAATGATCCCACTGTTTGACACACGTAAAAGTAAATTGAAGCTAATTAAATGATAAATATAATAATTTGAAATTTTATGTGAGATAATAGGAACACAAGCTTAACTTATGGTAGACAAGTCTTGCTAGGGCACTACATAATAGATCATGTAGCAGACACATAAGAGAATTAATAAATAACACAGGAGTAGAAGTATTGGTGGGCTCAATGATCAGGTGTTTGCTTTTGTTGTGCCAATTGAAATTGCTTTTATTTTTTCATGGAATGGTGAGAGTTAAATACAATCATAGTTCACACAGAAGTGTTTTATTAGAATCCATAATAGCATGGATTGAAAATTACAGTTCTTGATACTTCATACCCACAGTTACAGAAACCTGTATTTTCCAAGTATGGTAGATAGTAATCAGTTAAAAGAAGAAAGTAAATAAATTTCTAATTTTTCCCTTCCTAAAAATTATAATGAGACATTCAATTTACAAGCTCAACCTTTTCCTAAGCCCCTTTATGTAATTTGAGCTTTAATAGGTCTTATAAGCAGCCCATCCCTTTCAGCCCAACAGAATAAGTTCAAAAGTGATATATCTTATAGAGCATCCATTTTTTCTATCTGATCATAGAACAATAAAAATCACTAATTTTAATGAAGGTCATTTTAACAGCAATCTTTCTCACTACAAAAGTTTGACAGCTTTCCATTATACACAAAATTTATAATAATTACAAAAAATTAAATAACTTCATTTCCAAATCATTCAGAATTACAAATGAATGTTAGTATTTATTATCCAACATAAGAGTAACAAAACCTGATAAAAAATATTTAGAATAAAAAATAACCAACTGGAAACGAATAATAACTTATAAAGATAAAACTAACTAGAACTGCATTCAACATAGATAATTTCATGTCAATACAAACAGAACTGTATTGAACAGTAATTATTCAAATAAAATTGATTAGGTCTGCATAAAATAAAGAATAACCCAACCATTAGAAACTGAAACTCATAACAATTTAGTTAATGGCAAGAGCCTGCAATTAGGTTGAGGTTCAGACAGAGATGCAAGCAAGCCTCACCTGCGTGGACAGCTTCTCTATGTAAGCCATTTCAGCTATGAGTTCACGGTGATCCATGGCTGATGATCAACACTTTCTGTTCGTTTGTCTTGAGTAGTTCTAGCTTCAGATGCCAGTCAAGCAGGCCACGTGCAGCAGACTCCACAGGCAGGAAGACAGAGAAGCTGCCAGACTTGGAAAAGTGTGTTCCATAGACATGTTCATGTGCAATGCACCATTGTGAAGCTAGTGCACATGTTCAATTCTATACAGATGTTATAATTATCATTTTAACAACAAAAGAGAGTGATTCCAAAACAAAACAAAAAATAGTAACAAAAATTTTAAGCCTTGAAATATCAAAGGAAAACTGGGTCAAAAGGTATCTACAGAGAGACAAGAAAGAATTCAACAAGTAGAATCTCAGCAATATATCAAGTAGTAGGGTCATTCCATGAAAGACCACAAGTCTTTAACCACTACAGCTTGGATTTTGAAGAAAATTGGTGTATGAGTTATCTTGTACCCAGAACCCAATGGTGCAAATTTTAGACAACTATGACTAATAATAGTATCTATAATTTGATTATAGATACTATCTTAGGTTGGGCTAGGTTAAATAGGTATACATACAATTCAAGGTATTGTACACAGAGATAATTTTTCATGTCTTTTGAACTAATCTGATATTTAAAATAGATATAGCATATTTATATAGGTCAAAAGATGCAGCTCTGTACAGTTTTCAGGAGTTTGATTCCATTGAAACATATACAGTACAAGTCTTTTTATCCAGCATCCATGGGACTTTGCAGTTGCTGCTTAATATCACCCAAGTAACCACAAACAATACATAAACATGCTAAACATAAAAAGAAAACAATATCAATTGCTTAAAAATGTTAAAGAAGAAAAAAACAATGAATATATATACATAAAGCTTGGCCAGTGAGTGCTAGTTTAAAGGAATTCTACTGTATATGAAAAATTTAAAGGGCACAATCATGGAAAACTCAACCTCATGAGTTTAGATGACAGAGCTTTGAAATAAATTATTTGCTCAACACACTCTACTTGTGCAGCAAGTCCTCGTTATACGGGAAATCTGCGTTCCTGAAAACCTTGCAGCAAATCGAAAATACTGTATACCGAACCCATTATAACACGCAATAATAGGATATGTATTTCAGCATGTCACAAGGTACCCCTACAGACATGAAAATATTCACAATAACTATGAATTTACCAGATAAAGAATTACCGTACAATGAGGACTTGCTGTACAAACTTTATACATCTACTATTAATCTCATAATAATTCATACAAATTAAATTGATGAATTGTACAAAGTGTAATGAAAAATAACTAAAAAAAATTGTGATTTTAGCTTATTTATGTTTTTTCAAATTAATCAAACAGGGTTATGCATAACTTATGAACCAAAGTTAAGTACAACTTTTGCATCAAACAGAATACTGCATAACTTATGCATCAAACAGAGTACTACATAACTTATGCATCAAACAGAGTACTGCACAACCTATGCATCAAACAGAGTACTGCACAACCTATGCATCAAACAGAGTACTGCACAACCTATGCATCAAACAGAGTACTGCACAACCTATGCATCAAACAGGGTTATGCATAACTTTTGCATCAAACAGTATACTACATCACTTATGCATCAAACAGAGTACTGCACAACTTATGCATTGAACAGAGTACTGCATAATTCTGATTGATGCAATGCAATCTTGGTTGAACTACATAATGGCAGTCTCTACAACTAAAAATCAGATATAATAAAACAAGATTTCAGCAAAATCTGAGTACCTCCAAATTTTCTTAGTGATTCTAGTTAGGAAAAAATAGAAATAAAGTCACTATGACTAGCATCGTATAACTTCACTCCAAATTGTCAAAATATTTGATTTTTCGACATTAAACAATCAAGAGTCATTATGATTGAAGTTAATAATAGCTGCATAGTTATGATTAGATTTGACTTGGAGAATTTGTGGAAGTTAAGTCAGGATACAACTGCAGGGCCGAAGACTAATACATTATTATTGCAATTGTTTTTAGTTCATAATGTAGAAATGCATTTTTCCAAAAAAGGCATAGCACGGAAGTCTTCAGGTTCTATTATGATATCAATCTCTATTAAAATTTCAAACAAAATGCAAGCGATGCTTAACATTACGAACAATATAGCTATTCGTGTAATTCTTCAAGAATGCGATCAAGAAAATCACTCTTTGCATTAAACGGCAGAATTAAGTACTTCCTAGCAGCGCGAACACCCATTTCCACTTCACCTAACAACAAACTGATACCTGCTGCATACCTGCTGAACTTGTACTAGGTCCAAAGACAAAACCGTAAACGAAACAAAGCGCTCTCTATCTTTTGACATGATCTTCAACAGCTATCGACCTAGAGGAGGTAAATATAATCATACCATAGAGGAACTACATTAAGATATCTCTATTAAATTAATTAAGACTGAAAATAGTTCAATAAAATAATGAAGAACATGAGCGTACGTACATATATCATTCTCATCCTCTGGCAAATGTTTGTTTTTACCTCCCCAATTTTAATGAAATTTATCTGGAATATTTGTTGTATTTTTTATCAAGAAACTGTTTTCATCTCAATATTTCAATATATGAAACACATAGAAATGGCAAAAAAGTAATAGAGGAGTATTTGCATGTAAAAATCATATCAAAGGCATATGTTAAATTTCTACAAAAATCAATTTTGATTATTAGGTCGATTGACTATAGTTCTTGATTTTTTGACACTGATTAAATTTTATACGGGTTGTATATGTATGCAAATACAGCAAAGACGCATTTTCACCAGGTTTTAAACTCTTTGTGCACCTAACGCTATGATGACACCTGTTGAGGTGCACCTGTTGATCATCGGAGGAATCCTTGTAAATGTTAGGGGTTAAGTCTCCAAATAAATAAACGTTTGTGCAAATTGTATAATGTTATTTAATTTTAAGCTATACACACACCATCAAAAATATCTTATTCATTATTTAAACTTCTTAAGTATTTATATATATTAAAGTGCTACTTTAACTAGAAATATTATACATCAACAACATTCCAGTTCAACCTATTAATTCCTCTGATATTCATTATAAGAGTCTTTAGATTGAGCTAATCCTCCGACATTTAAATTACATATAATGTAAAACATGAGGCCAACACAAGCACCTTAAAGAAAAAGAAGAGATACTGTACAATGTACAAAATGTCAACCATTTAGCGAATTGATATATGCAACTTAATAATCATCTTTAAAGGCATGGATAACATAATGTAAAAATAACGAGAATTCGGCAACAAGTTGAGAAGCATACCATTCCAAAACTAAAGAATACTATTGTAAACATGAAAATGAGTGATGCCAGTGATACATGAACTATGTACTCGAAATTATGAAATTTAAAGTATTGAGACTATATGTATATATTTACGTGCATCTTTCATACACATTAGCAAAATAATATATTTCCAATGCCTTTATATACGGTACAATATCCGGCTTCAAATTGCTTCATGACGGTAGATTATGAAGGGAAATGTGTGTTGAGTAGTGCTTGCATAAAATAAACCAACGAACTACAGTACATAAACATTTCCATCTATTCAAAAATTGTATTTAGGGCTAACCTTTATGCCAAGAATTCGAATAGTACACAACAAGATGGAGATCAGAATTTAAATCTTAGTTACTACAAGTTTAGAAAAAACTGAACAAATACAACACACATTAGCATTTTTGACTTTTGATAAAATGGTGTACAATTAATATACATTAAAAACGCTGGATTATTAAAAGGTGAGAAGGATATGGCCATGCGCGGACAGCAGGCCGATTTTTTCAGTATTTTGGAATCGTCATGCAATAGTAAAATACAACAGAGTATTCACACTATGTATATACACTGGTCGGGTTTGATATAAGTATCTACTTTGACGGAATAAGATTCAAAAATAAAATTAAATATTGCATCGAAGTAAGTGTCTTTCAAATACGCTCAATTTTGGTACAACCGAGTCCACATTGGTTGCAGACAATACTAAAACAGATTATAATTATGGGGGTATCGAAATGTTTTGGTCATTTGTGTTGTAAAAAGCACAACATGTTTCAGCACTGTAATACATAGAATTATGAAGGTAGTTCAAACTTTCAACAGAATCATGTGAACTCCTGAGGAATTTTTTACAACTGACCAAAAAATAAACTCAAGCGTGACGCTATTAAATGCATTCTCTCTACTTTTCCTTCTGATGGGTATAAGATGTAGCCAATACTCATAATGCTGTAAGAGGAAAAAGAATTCAAAGATAATCAATTTTCTTTAGAAAATATCAAAGTGTGACCCAATGCGACTTGTACGTGTTTTGCAACATCTACTCCAGCATCAGGTGAAGAAATGCGTCGTTTGCATTGGCAAAAAAATATACAGGAACAAGAGAGATCTCGCCGACCAGTGCCGTGGGCAAACGTCTTTAAATAATGGTGCACCAGTGGAACAGCGCCCTCATGGGGGCTGAAAAACGGCGGTCACGCATCAGCGCTGTCCCCCAACCCACTCACCCCGATTCTCCCCCACTCTCTTCATTCCTCCCTCTCACCTGAGGATGGGGAGTTGCCCTAACATAGCCTCGGGAGAGGGGGATGATTAAGACTACTTCTCTTTCCATCGCGTTTCACAAACGGAATGCAATCCCACTATTCCACTGTATACAAATACTCAGTTTGTTGCTTGGTTGTTTGCTTACTTGCTTTCTAGCTTGGTCCGTCTTTCTGTCACGCTCTTAAGGATTTGGATATGAGGAAATTCGGTAGGGTAAACATGTATTGTAAAAATTGTATTGTAGATACCAAAGGCGCATTCTTCAATGTGGAAACTCCTTCGCAAATCCCGCGTCTACTGGCTAATCAAACGAAAAATTCAGTAACAAAACGCGTGAATTTTTCACATGTGAATCTACTGGTATGTTAATATAAATTACTCTCAGCACCAAAGAATAAATTTCTTACTTGTATCATGGGTACAGGTAGCGATTGATCGATGTAACTTTTTTATGTTAATGAAAAAACTAGGGAAGGAAAAACTAATTTCAACTGCGTGCCGTGAATATTAAAAATGCTAGGCTCCAGGTTTATCGCATCAATAGGAAAGTTAATTGAATCATTGGGTGTCAATTTCTATGCAGTAAATTTTTTCCTCTGATAGAGTTTGATTATAAATGCATGCACCATACATGTTGACTTCACCGTAGACGTAAATAATTATTTTTTCTCAGTGAGCATCATGAATAATCGCAGTATCTTGGAAGCTTAGTTTGTGCAGACAATGAGAATCAAAACTACTTCAAACCCTCAAACATTTATCCAATTAGCTTTTACCTTAGCGCAATATACGTTTAGATGGCTTCAAGCTACGCACAACAATGAAATAAATATACATTTAGCACGCGTGTGAGTCTAGATGAGTAAGTGACTCCCAGCGTATCCCACAATGTGTAACTCGTCTTCTAAAACATACAAATACGTTCAACTTAAAACTCTTATCCTAAACTCGCGCTACGCAGACTTTTTAAAATATTTTTACACAAGCGTTGCAATACATGAGGAAGTAAGCATATAATACTGTGTAAAAAACACACTCTCGAAAATATTCGAAACTATTTATTTTTTTAACATTTGAGCTAAAATTTGGAATCGATCATTTAACAAATCAAAAAATATTCTTCAACAGTTATTTCCTTTAATCTCCATAATATCTGGAAAATAGGTAACGTTCAAGATTCTTTATGAATGCTGTTTCGCAGAGGGTATATCATGTTTGTAGTCCCCTCTGTCGAAATACGACTGAATTTTCAATCATTCTTTTTTCCCTGAATTTTACATTTCCATCAATGTTTGAATGCATTCCCATTTAATTTTATATTTTTATTCACAGAAAATGTTAATTAATCAAGGAATTAGCACCATCGTGTTCTAGACCTAGGGTTCCTAACCTGGGGTACATGCACCTTTAGGGGTACATTTGCCTATCTAAAGGAGTACATTTAATGTTAGTTTTAGTTCGTAAAGCCTAAAAGTTCTATTAAAAATTCAATGGGATTTTATTTTTCTACTCACTACCTTTCTGTTTCAAAAATTCAGGGACATACTTATTAGTCACGATACTGAAGGGGTCAAAAAAAAGTTGGGAACCCCTGTTTTAGACATTGCTTAATTACAAGATCTTAAATATAATTCTACATGCTGCAAGTAATTTTGAGAGTAGTAATGCAAGTTTCAAATACAGTATCTCTGTGTGGTCATCGAAGCAGATGTGGCACGTAAAAGGCCTATTACAACTCTAAGCCACGTCATTCGACCTAGAGTTGAATTTCACGGGCCATTAAATGCTGTTTTTGCCTTCAGCTGCTTAGTTTTCGTACGGAGTGGCAATGAATCGTCTGGTGCTGTTGAGCTGCAGTTGGAAAACCTTTGACCTTGTTGGTTATATTTATCTAAAAAATAACAGTATATCCACATTATTCAGTAGAAGGACCTATATTATATAGCTCTTCTCCGAGAATTACATCAATGCTCTGGAGTGAAAAGGTTCTGTTTTGTTTAAGATGATTCAACGAACAATCGAGGTATCATGAGTGCATGTTTATGGAAAACTCCACAAGATGAGGATCCGCATGTTATCATTTTATCTGAAGATCGAGATAAGGATTACCGCCTGTGCTTTTTTCATCGACGTATAGCCATTCTTTTAAGTTGAAGCTTGGGAATTATTTCTTCGTTACGTTGGTTGCAATAGGGATTGTTCACGCTGACAAATGCGAACTTATGGTTAGCCCATTTAGTTTACGCTTTCTGTGATCGCTCATAGCAGTGATTTCACCACACAAGGTCTAGCAAGTTAGCTCACGGCAACAAGTTAAACGACATAGGGTGGATCACAATCCATGTATTTCGTGAACATTGCATTTCTTGCACAGACTGTCCAAACTTGACTAGTATGAGATTAATTTTATGTCACATGAGAAAAACAGAAATATTTCACGGAGCTAACATAGAAACAAAAATATTACGAGAATCTTGGGTCTTTCGCTCGAGTCTGTAATGCCTGTTCACTATGTAACGCGGCTGACAGAACGGTCTTATCGTCGGTTTGTGATCAACATTCTTCTCTACATTAATTTCGTAATTTCTAGAATTTAGCGTTTTTGTTAGTACTGGAGGTGAATTTGATCTTTCAAAAACCGTGTTATTCGAATGTTTGGTTCAGAATTAGGACTGGAACATCAAAAGACGACACTTAGGTTAGCGTCTTCGCGTGGTCCAGTATGTAAAGATCAGGTGTATTCACAATTTATTGAGCCTCACATATACTATTGAAAGCCTTCTTTTTCGATATAACTGAGTACTGTCTGTACCATCTATATCATGAACCACGTGTGCGTCATTGTAGTTGTAGTAACAGGAATTAATTCCCCAGCGCACGAGTTGCATTGAATATCAAGCATGTATATTCATTCAAAATATTACAAGTGTTTACTTATCGGAAATTCCACGACGGTGGATGAAATTTTGATAGGATACGAGGTTTTAGAGAGGCGGCGTTCATTTTTATAGTTTCGTATAGGACTTTCAGAAATATATACAAACTCAAAAGAGACATACCTTTTTGTAGCATAAATATTTTTTGAAACCGGACGCAAATGAAAAACAGCAGTCAGGAAGAAAATCCCAGAAAACGAAGAAAAGTAGCATTTTGTTCGTTGATTGACGATTTTCGTCGACCGAAGCCCGTCTCCTTTTCAATTCTTATACTGTTGTATGTATATTTTAGAACACTATATGTGCTATATTATTTGAGTGGGGGACAGAAATCATCACCCACATGAAGTTTACCTAAAACTTTATTGATTTTAAGTCACTGACTTCCACCACAAATCGTAAACAATATTGATTAAAAAGGTCAAACTTTAAAAAAATATTTTTTCTTAACTTTTTGAAGTGATACTCGGGTATGGGTGATATTGATGCAGCTATGATATTGACATAGCCTATCCAATGTCCACCATCTGAGGATGATAATACGGCGCGATAAGCAATGGTGGTAATTCATTTTAACATCAAAAGAGAAAACATCAACGCATTAATTTTTAACAATGACTTTTATACGAAAATTTTGGTTACCTTCTAAACAATAATATGATTAAAAATTAAATTGTAATTCATCGAAATTTCTGTTACATTTTTCAGTATGAATACAGTACATGTGTAGGGCCGCTAAAATATCGTGATTATTTTAGTATTAAATAATATTAAACCTAGTAATATTTTAGGGTAAATCTTTATACTTATTTCACGCCACTTGTGATTGTTTTTTTTAAGTCTAAATTTAATCATGGTCGTGACTTCAAATTGTAACTCTCGTCGTTTATAGAAGAGTGTAGTCAACCGCAGGTTCTCAAAGACTCAAACGGTCAAACCAAACGCCCGTCAGTCCGTGAATAACCATTATTAAGTGAACAAGTGCATTCGTGCTTTCAGTCTATCTGACGGGTAAGTTTCTATTGACGGTTGTTAGGAAGTTTTGCGCTTCACTTAATTACTAGTTATTCCTTAAACTTATCATTTTAGCCTGGCCTAAGCGTTCCTCTGTAGGTTTAGCAGTTTGTGTAATTCCGGTGATTGTTTTTCGGTAATTCGACGGATCTCTCGTCGTATATTATTCCACAATGTGGTAAATAATTTACCTAGTGTCTGCAGTATTCGTATTGTTGAGATTTGAGTTTATCACGCAGCCTGTAATGCAAAATGAATTATTAGGGTTTCCCTTAGTATAACCTTAAGCAACAGTTCTAACCAAGATTTCCTTTTGCAAAACAATGAGTTAATTGACAGCTAAAATGTACACCGAAATCTCATTTCAGGTAGTCACGTTTCATTCGAATAATTTTGTTTGTGTTTGAAGAAGTAGTGGTGTAGTATGCATCGAATAATAACTATTGCGTCAGGCAGTAAATATCGCTGGCAAGTTCCGTATCACTAAATACGTTCAAGTATTTTATGATGGGCACACTAAAAGATCGACCAGCCGTTTTGATACGGTGATTAAATCCCACAGCCTCGGGGAGAAGCTGCTTATAGACATCTCGTGTTGTATTTCTTTAACTGCCAGCTAATTAGGCACGATGCCTCAGTGTTTGACTCAGCGGTTGTCGTATAATACTGTATCAGGATATTAATACCTCTGCTAAATTTTGTATTCATTTCGAGTTACTTAATAGTCCTTTTTCGGACAGGTCCCGGTTTACGGACTGCAAGCTCTCAATTTCGATCTTCGATCTTGTCCTTAACTTCTACTCTGAGTTTGATCGTGTTCAATAATAAATCTGCAAGCAACGAAGTCGACTGTATCACTTCCCCTCGAAGAACATTACCCACGAAATTATTACAACAGAAAAATAACACGTTCCCTAAACATGCATGAATATGAAAACCGGGATTTTAAGTGTTGATTGTTTTATAAAGCTTTCTATTTTACTATACGTTACCGTTTTATTTTATGCCGTAGAATTTTGGTTTTGAAGACCGTTGCATGTAAACGAAAACGAAACGTTATTCATTCGAAGATTAGAGCAGAGTTGATCTGCCTCCGGTCAAAAAAATTATGTGTGCCACTATATTATTCCGCAACCGTTACCCATATTTTTATTTGAGAACATATGGGATTTAAAATAAATGTCATTCATTATAATTACTTCATTATATACTTCATCTATCATGTCATCGCAGAACGTTGAAACGAGTTCGCAACGAGATCGCTCCTCGTTGCATGTGAGCATATAAATCCGGTGCGGCGTTCGGTGATCATCAGTTCGAGGACTCATGACTCACGAGTAGTCACTAGGCACTCGACGCAGAGGCGGATACAGCTCTGGAGTTGCAGGGTGTGCTGTCAATGTAATCCGCTTTTTTAATCATCTGATTTCAGATTAAACTACTAAGCGAACAGGAGTTCGATCATCTTTTCAGGTACTGTTCAGTTTTACTTGGTAATTTTTTGTGTGATATTTGCAGAAAGTGGTTAATATATGCTAGTCGTAATGTGCTTTATATACCTGGGAAAGAATGATGATGTAAGGGCTTGAATATACACTGGTTATCGGTTCTTGACGATGTTTAAGATGAAAGTGATGAAAGGTGAGCATGATAGAAAGAGGAAAGTGCAAGGTAGAGTGAGACCAGTGATAAGAATATGTGGAGATAGCCTGGTGAAGAATGTTGGTAAGGATGGAAGTAGTGGATGTAGAAGTTTGAGAGGAAATGGAGAAAAAGAAATTTGTGAGCATGCTGAAAAGGGTACTGATGACATGGATGAAGGCATGGTGATAGTACAAGGAGGTGGAAATAGATTGCTTGGGAATGGAAGTTAAGTGACAGTGAATGCAATTATGAAAGTGGTTGAAAGCATGAGAAAAGAATGTGGAAGTGGCTGTCACAAGTTTGTTGAGAAGATTGGCTTATGAGTATGAACGACTGCACAAGGAGGTGAATAAAAATTTGCATGAGAAGATACTTATTATGAAGGCAGAAAGTGTAAGAAAGTGTAAAGTTGGTTTCAGCTTGCTGGATATGGATGATCTGATCCAGGCTGGGACAAAACTCTCACAGAGATTCATTTGCTGGATCAGTGCCATCCATCTCCTTATGGAGGATAGAATGGACTGAAAGAAAGTTGATGAAAAAAGAGTAGATAAATGTAGTGAAAATGTTGTAGAGTTTGGATGCATAAATATGCATGGATGGAAGGCAGGAAAGTTTGATAACCTGGCAGAAGAATTTGAGAAGGGAAGACTAGACTGTGTAGGTGTAGTAGAGACTCAGATGTCAGATAGGCTGAGGTTGGTTTATAAGGAAAATAAATATGAAATGACAGGTAAAGGTTGTGTTAAGTGATAAAAAAGTGGAGGAGTAGGATTGATTGTTAAGAATGCTTTAACCCTTTCAGTACCAGATTAATT
This sequence comes from Trinorchestia longiramus, assembly GCA_006783055.1. Lineage (NCBI taxonomy): Eukaryota > Metazoa > Arthropoda > Malacostraca > Amphipoda > Talitridae > Trinorchestia > Trinorchestia longiramus. Next base: position 132,828 of record VCRD01000045.1, on the reverse strand, counting down.
GGGAAGATTTACAGAACTGACATGCATATATTCTTGGTCTATGGGTTCACATTAGTTATCAAAAAAATTTTTGGTGACCCTCCAACCCCCCCTCACCCTCCAAGTGGGATGGGGCATATATATACTGCTGGTACTGAAAGGGTTAAGCAAGCAAACACTAAAAGCTAGCAGCTGATGAGAATTTTTACTGGGACATATATGTACTGCTGGTACTGAAAGGAATAAATTGGAAGAAATTTGTGTTGGAAATGAACTTGAGAGTAAAGATATTTTGGTAATGAGATGTGATAAATTTCAAGCAAATGAATCATTCTAGTTGTGTGTTACATGACAACTATGGGACCACTACTGCAGGAAGAGAATCCAAAGTATACCATACTAGAAAGAGTAGTGCAAGAATTTAGCAGATTCCCAGTTATTGTAATGGGAGACATGAATGACCATGTTGGTGTACTTGGTGAGAAGGTAAATGAAAATGGGCATAAATTGATTGATTTCTGTGATGAAAACGAGTTTGAAAATTTGAATGTCATAATAGGGAATGGTTTGCATACATGGGAGAGTAAGGAATGGAAAGCAGCAATTGACTATGTGTTAGTGAATCATGAAGCAAAACGGCATGTCAGAGAAATGTATGTGGATGAAAATGAATTTAATATTGATACTGATGTTATATTCTTTAGTTCTGCCTATCTTAATTTCTCCAGTATTCTACTTTCTATCTCTGTCAGCTTCATCACCATTTATAACCATGAATTTACTTCTATCTCCTCCAAATTTCACCTTGAAATCTCTACTGTATCCATCCACAATCTCCAACATTCTTTGCAGTTCCTGCTCACAATGTTTACTATCTTCTCACTAAAACCAATTTTTCCTAGCATGTCTAGCAACCTTCTATGCCTTCTCAAAAATGCAAGATACATCTTTTTATTTTCCTTCCTCTTTCTTTCAGTTATTTCGCTTGCCGCAAATAAATTATCTTCACGTCTATCTCTCCTAATTCCATTCTGTTCTTCCCCCATTACTCTGTTTTTCTCCCATTACTCTTTGTTCTTCTACCATATGTTTCATCCTTCCATTTAGGATTCAACAAAAAATCTTTCTGTCAGCAAGAGCAATAGGCTATAATTTTTTAATTCTTGCATACTCATGTCTACCCTTATGCAATAAAACTACATTACATTTATTTTACTCATCTGGGACTTTCATTCCTCCAAATCTCATCAAACAAGCAATTCAACATTTCAATTATACTTACACCACTATGCTTATAGAACTCATATGGAATTTCATCAGGACCACTTGCCTTCTCATTTTTCACCTTTCTTTAAAAATGTTTCAATTTCTACTCATGTTATTTCATCTTCTATTTTTAAATCATATTCCCCAATCTGAAGTTACTGGTGAAATCATTCATTCTATCAATGTCTTCCCAAAAGTCCACAACTGCTCTCACCATTTGTCTCTGATCACTCACTTTGCATCCATCAACTACTAATTCATGGATTTGTACTTCATTACCTCTGTTATTGCCTTGTATGAAGTTATACCACTCTTTAATTCCATCTGAACCCTTGTTGTTGAGATTTTCACCATTTACACAGTTCTTGTATGTAACCTACCTTGCAATACAAATTTTTTTTCAATCTTTGTGTTTAAATTTTCAGGCTTAGCTTCAGTGCTTCAGCCATTATGCATTGTCATTATATTGCAACTGAATATCTACTAATCTATAAATTTCATTATAAGGTTTTTGAAATTCCAATGTTGAATCATATATGATGCATTAACTTGTTTGGTAATTGACATTTTGGTTTCATTGTTAAATGGACAATAACAAATACCATCTGTCCTTTGGTTGGATAAGGATAAACTGGCCTCAATATGTGAGACAAATTATCAATATTTGTCTTTATTTTTATCAATCACATCCTCATTTATGTAGTTGCTTTCATGGGAATTTAATTTGAACAGCAAGCCATTGTTCCACTAAGCTTCTAACTTTATTCTCAGAAGTTGAAACATTTCAGAGTTTCTCATGGATGCTGTAGTTTCCTCTCATTCATGGGCAGTTGACCACTAACAAGACATGTCAATACATAGCTATGTTTGAAATTTGGAAACTGTATTCCATTTTTCTGTAAGATTTTACATGCAAGTCTTTCACTAACTTTATGTATTCAAGTTTATTTTCATGCCTTACAAAGTGAGAATTGTGGCTATGCACATCACTCACTTATGAATTACATTTTCTTTTGATGAAAGATTTATCTACAAATAAGGTATTCATAATGGGCATACATTTTTATGGTGCACTATGTATGTTGTAATACACAGTGTGCACTTGTAACTTTTATGTTGGGAAATTAATTTTCATTTTTTAGTTATTATTTTGTAACTTTATTAATTTTGGGAGATTTCCTACTTGGGTCAGGGGCATTCTTTGTAACTAACTGCATTTTCAAAATTAACTCTTTGTTGTTTGATGAAATTTCAATACTGTCATTTTTTTGTAACTGTCATGAGTGAATTTTTTTATGCATTTTCTTATTATGCAGATGACTCATTAAGTTTTTTTAATACCATCAAATGGTGTACTTACAAGTGGTTATTTAATTTCAGATAATTTATTTTAAAGTTCTATTTGTGATCATTTTTTGTGCAGAATCATGGATGAATTTGACTTGTTGGAGAGCTCTGAACCAGATGATTCAGAAGATGAAGTGAGTAGATGTGCTAATTTGATTAAGTTATTATTCACATAATCAGTGAGTTAGGCATTGTTTTACTTCAGGAATATTATTTATCAAAGTTAATCCTTAAATGGACATGATTAATCAATAAGATAAAAATTTTCATGAGAAGAAGTCATCAACCTTAGCATCTAAATTTTGCATTCTGAATTTGTTTAGTTTGGGTGCATATCAATAATGATGGTAGGTGCAGTACAGGCATGTGTGATGAATAGCTTGGTAATTATATGCAAATATTTAGTTTGTGTTATTCATGATGCATAATGCATTTAAGGGTTAACTTTAGACCAATAGACACCTGACATTTTTAAAATAGCATTAGTAATCTGTGTGGTGTTGCATTATTAATTTCAGATGACTAGTTGATAGCTTCTTTTAAAAATTATTTAAGAATAGAGAATTAGGCAATAATGTTGTTATTTGTGTGACTATAATTTGTCGAGTTAGTCACTTGAGCCTGAGTGTTGTTTGCAGTTGAGTATCCAAAACTGAGTTGGAGCTAGAAGGATAGCATATAAATTCTGAAGACCTAATTTGTCAATACAAATCCTTCAAGGTATTTCTCAACAATTTAACTCAATTAAATTTATTTATGCTCTCTGATTTATGCAGATTTCAACAGTTTATGAGAGGGCAAATGAATTTGATCTAAACCTTTGCTCTGGATTTTCTAACTTTATTTAGGTTTAAGACAACTTCAGAATTTTATCAAATTGAAATAAATGTTCATCTGCCATTCTGACTGCTTCAGTCTTCAGAATTTTATTTTTGATTTGGGAGTTATAATCCTTTGCTGGTGCATTTTCTGAATACTGTGTGAATATTTATGGTTGTATTTATACAATTAATGTGTGTAAACTGACTTTTAAAAGTGAAAAAGAAAGACAAAGCTTATTTTAAATCTTCAAATCATTGCTCAAAGTTTTTTCAATCACTGCCTCCTTAGGACACTATATGATTTTTCACCACTCCCTAATGATTATATTACTGTATATTATACAGTTATACGAGTTTTACTCGTATACGTCCCCTATTCAAGGCGTACCCTCCTACCACCTCCTTGCATTTCCTTAACGCCTCCAGGGAGGCGGTACGGACCACTTTAAGAAACAGTGCCATAGACCTTGCTTGTTGATGATGTTATGCCATTAACCAATTTCCTGTAATCTCAGGAATGGTCTTGTTTGTAAAATGTATGAAATAACTCTGCAGGCAATCATCGACTTCAGGTCCACGGCATATGCGGCCCGCAACTACCAGTTGGAACTGTTCGAACATGCCAAGCACAAAAACTCTATCTTGGTGCTGGGCACTGGCTCTGGGAAGACCTTCATTGCCATCCTTCTCATAAAACACTGGGGTAATCAGGTAAGAATGCTTGTTCTGGATCTGCTTTCTAATTACGAAGCATGTTTTGAATTTTATTTGAAAATAGACTAGATATGTTTGTTCATACTGGAATTATGGATGTGTTTTTCATATACATATTGAAACTGATTTACTTCTTTGATACTTAATTCAAGCATGCTGATAATTTTTGCTGCTTCATGTCTGTAAAAATGAATTTGTAGGAACATGCAAGATTGAACTTACTCAAAGTCATTCAGCTTTTAGGATCTTTAGATTAAGTACAAAATGTTTCTGGATGTACTTATTATGCAGCAATTCTTCAATTGAAATCCACACCAAAATATTGGAACTCAATTTGCTTCAAATAAGATTACCGTGCTGTGATTGTGAGCTCATTCCAAAAGAATACCTAACATACATAGTAACTAAAATAAAAATCAGAAATAAATGGTCAGTATGTTGCACAATACTTGGTGTTTTATAAGACGTGAAATCAAAATTAATTAAGAGTTTATTTCAGCTTAGTGGCTGTTTTCCGGGTGAGGCTAAGCGCAGCATCATGCTGGCCAACACAGTCCCCTTGGTGCGTCAACAAGCTAAGGCTATTCAGCAGCATGTCGGCTACAGCGTCGGAGCTTACGATGGTAGCATGGGTGTCGACATCTGGGATAAGCAGAAGGTAAAGGTGGTTATTCTGATATTTACTTTCTTTTCGCTTTGGAGTGAGTGCTTCAGGCACGACGGGCGGTAACCTTTCTAATGTTTCATATCATTGACATTGACATTGTAATATCGTTGTCTAGTCATGTATTGAGATATTGATGTTCAATAGTAATGTTTTATGTTTTTTTTTAAATTAGGCGTCTGTTGTGCTGGAAGACGTTAGGTTTTGTACTGCTAATGTTGTAAATAATCAATTTGAAATAAATTTAAATTCAACTCATTTTTTAAGAAACACCTAGTTTGCTGGATTTGATTGCTTGAAGAAAGAACTTGGGCTTAACTTTACTCCAACATTATGTGTAGTTGAATTAGTGGAACATGAGCATGAATATCAGGAAGTATTGTGAGAAAAAGTGTTTTGATGCAATAAATTAGTTTGAAGATCTACTTCAGTTCGAGGTGGTCGCGTGCGTCAATACAACCTGTGCCCTGTCTCTTTGTATTGATGTAATTACCAGGTACTTATCCGTCTACATGAAACAATTTTAATGTCCCATTACTTCATATTCAGATTAAAATTCATAAATAAATAATCGGAAGAATCATGCAATGTCATTTTCTTTTTAACTTCAACGATATAGAATGCGAAGTAAACTCCTGCACAATGTCTATCCTGATATATGCTTGCTATTGTTGTGTATTGAAGAGATGTCGAATTGGATTTGCGCAGTAATTGACCAAGACCGTAATAATATTCTTTCTCCATTGCAGTGGAACGAAGAGATCGGCAAAAACGAAGTGCTGGTCATGGTGTCGCAGATTTTTTTGGACTTGCTCAAGGCAAACTTCATCTCCTGGGATCAGGTAAACAAGGAACGGTGGTTGGCTTTTTCAATGTGTGCTGTGTAGTGTGAGCCTAAGCTCATGCAACTGTCGGGGATTTCTGTCACTCTACAGATAAGAAAGATTCACTTGGGTAGTGGATGCGGTTTTCTGTATGATCCTAAACGCTTATTTACTTCTATGTTGAACTTACTGGAAACATGAGTTCATTTTTGGCCCGGGGGAGTATAGGGGTTCTCCGGAGGGGCAGTATGTGGCCCTTCTTACTCTATATTCTATTTTGTTTTCCTTGTGGAGTGAAGCATCTAAGGTTAAACTTCCTTAACTGATCTGTTTTCTCCTTATGTTATGCGTTTCTTTGGGGTGTGTGATTTCGAAAAGTAATATTGGTTTATGGTTTAGCGTAGACTTCTTTTTATTAGAGCCATAAACTGCTGCACAGTGATAAGAAAAGTAGTACAGTCCCTCCTCATAATAACGGACTAATAGGAGGTGCCACTGTCCGTTGTAGCCATTTGTCTGTTAAATCGATAGCACTAAATTTTGTTTACCCTTTGTTGATAACAGATGAGCTTGTGATGTCTTCCTGATACTGCATGCACAAACTGAGGGAAAAATGAATTGCTCAAAAATTGTGTATTAAATCGAGCGTTCTTGGAGTTGTAATAAAGCAGTTAGAAGTTTCCCGCATTGCGTTTTTTTTAGGTCACGAGGCCTTGCAGATTTCCCCATTATAACTAACTTCAAGCGATGTATTCCGTCAACGTTAGCAGAACACGACACCGAGAACCTTTCTTTGCATGTTTTCTTGCTTAGAGTTGAACTTTCGTGTTTGAATGCTCGAGTATTTTGGGGGAGCATTCATTGGAAAATTTGTAAGGTATTAAAGAATACCGGTATAATAAGGTCCGTTATTACAAGTCGATAAAAACCTACTACTACTAACTATGTGTTTCTCTTACTAGCACTTTGCATTTCGCTGGATAAATAACAAATTCCTTTATACATCATAGCTTTTGATATGAGCATGAGATTAAGTCAGTATTTATGTCATTCTTCACCTAATCTCAAATTTTCATTCAATTCTCACGAGTTCATCATCAACGACTATACAACACGGTTTTGTATATGTTTTATGGAAACGTGCATTTGACGTTTCATTAATTTTTCATTAAATCAGTCTTTCAGCAAACAATCTTTCAAAATTAATAATGGAATAAATATTGAAAACATTTTAATAAAGTACTGTTGCATTGCTGTGGAATTTTCTTTTTAGCGGGTCACGAGCTTCCTATTTTGTACAACTTACCTCTTGATTTGGGATGAATGCCCATAACTTCACTATGATATTAGGTTTTGCTTGAAGCATCTCAACTACATATGCTATGTCAGATATTGCAGATTTCCCGTAAGAATTATGGAAGCAATAGATTCATCGGAAATATGGTGGTCACTCGGATATGTCAGTGTCACGAAAGTATGACGAGGTCAGCAGTCGAAAGATGTTCAAGCGTTCCTCTATTCAGTCCATATTTACTTTTTTCTCTGGACGAAAATTCGCCAAACCCATTAACGGGACTCTAGTACATTACCTCTCTGAATTACGCCCACTCATTTTAATACTTGCTGATTATCAACATCTCATTAATTCATAATGTGTTCATATTGTACTGTGCATCTAATTTTTAGTCATTGAAAAAAAACAATAGATGACCTTTTAGAATACATGGTATAAATATGCAAGCTGACTCTCAGTTCGTTCTCCATGCTCTTTTGACACGTACTTTGGTCACAATATTTTCAACGAGGCACTTCATACGCCCATAATATTCTCACCATAACTGCCGTCGATGCATGCTTATCACAACCGTTGCAATCTCTTGTCCTAACTTCACACACAATGTACAGGTAAACCTGTTAATCGTGGACGAGTGTCACCACGCTACGGGCAACCACCCCATGCGTGAGGTTATGCGCCACTATTACTCTGTCTGGCACACTCTCTCGGACCCGCCGCGGGTGCTCGGCTTGACCGCTTCAATCATCCAGAAAAAGTGCAAGCCCTTCGAAGTGTTAAAGACCTTCAACGACTTGGAGAAAGCAATGGGTTGTCACTTGCTGACAACCGTGCATCACGAGGAAGTGCTGAAATATACCACTAAGCCCAAAGAGGTTATCCTTCACTACAATAATGAACGATTTTCCCCCTCATCTGAGCATTCAAGTTTAGTGATTCAGAACTTGCAAAGCATGACAGAAGAGGTTCTTGCTAATGATGAAATTGATAAGAAATCACAAAAGGCACTTAGTCGTGTGTTACGGAATATTTCATCCGCTATCAGCGATCTTGGAGAGTGGTGTGGTAGTAAGGCAATAAAGTACGAAATAGAGAATTTTGTAGAATGGGTGATTGAAGAAGATATCCCAATCCTACGGGAGATGATGAATCTCATTTTGGACAGACTCCGACAAATTGAACAAGTGTGCAACGCTGCGGAACAGAATTTTGTTGACTTGGAGAAACACGTTAGTCACCATGTGTCCCTATTTCTCACTTTCCTAGTAGAATGTTGCAAGAACATCGATTGCCATGCGCTTGTGTTTGTTCAGACACGCGCTACAGCTTTCTTGCTGTCTGAACTGCTCAATAAACTACAATCCCAAGGTGGCGTATACGAGCAAATCACCACTCGATACGTGGTGGGGGCTAACATGGGTGGCCGATCTTGCAGTGACATTGCTCGTGCGAGCAAAAGTCTTGTCAAACAACAAGAAACTTTGAATGCTTTTCGTGTCGGGAAATTCAAGATCCTTGTGAGTACTAGCGTTTTAGAAGAAGGAGTAGACATTCGAAAGTGCAATTTCGTCGTACGTTTTGATGAACCCATGAACTTCAGAGCGTTTGTCCAATCAAAAGGCAGAGCTCGTGCCGTTAATTCAATGTATGTGCTGATGGTGAGCCCGAGCAGCAAGTTGAGGAACGAGATGGATGAATATCATAATCTTGAGGCCAGTTTCAAAAAAGTTTGTCGTGATCGAGCACTGCCTCTTCCTGAAGAGATTTTGGAGTCGTTCAGCGACGACCTTCTGCCTCCGTACATGCCTCAAGGCTTGAATGGACCACGTATTACGTCTGCTTCTTCCTTAACTGTCATCTACCAGTATTGTGACAAGCTTCCGCACGATCACTTCACGTCTCTCGCTCCAGAAATTAGTGTCAAAGAAATTGTGGACAATGATTCGCTTTCTTATGTAGCCTCATTGAAATTACCCTTGAGCTCACCCTGTAATTCTGTATATGTAGGGCAGCCCATGCAGAGTCGTGACTGGGCGAAAAAAGCTGTTGCTCTTAAAGTTTGCGTGGCCCTTCATGAAGCTGGAGAACTGAACGAGTCACTCATGCCGTTCAGGAAAATTCTGATAGATGAGGAACTCTTCAAGCCCATCATCGGGGACGTAGATGACGACGACGACAAGACTGAGGTACCTGGGAAGGTGGGCTCTATGAAGCGCCGTCAGGTGTACGAGAGAGCTGTGTGTCAGTCGCTGTCTACGAAAATCAAATCTGAATGCCACTTGTATCGTTTACGTCTGAAACACGTAGTACGCGTAGAGAACTGTGAAAATTTCGATGGTTCTCATAACTTTGGTTTGTTATGTGCTCATCGCTTGGTGCCTTGTACCTTCCCTCTTTACAATAATAAGTGGGGTCAAATGGACTTGACTCTCGAATACGTTAGGTCTTGCGCTCCATCGCCATTGGAACTGAAGAGTATAGTTGCATTCAATGAGTTTCTCTTTGATTTTCTTCTTAATGTCAACAATGAAGTGATGGAGTTCAGCCATGATAGTAAGTGGCAATGCCTAGTGGTACCTCTCTTCGCTAACTCTGTTCTTGACGTAGAGCTCATCGATGCAGTTGCGAAGATTGGGAAGATGAACCTAGCAGAGCCTTTGGAACGAGCGCGAAAAGAGTTCTCCTTCAATGCTGAGATGTACAAGGATGCGATCGTTGTCCCGTGGTATAAAGAAAGAGAAGTTTACTGCGTGTACAAAGTAACTAATGAAACCATCTTATCCGATGCTGTGCTCTTGGGATCCAAGACTCAAAACCATAAAGATTACTTCCTGGAAAGATACAACCTAACAATATTCTGTGAATCACAGTTGTTGCTGGAATGCAGACATGTACCTTCTGAGATGAATTGTCTGGCTCCCGTAGACGCTAAACTCAAGAAACGAAACAGCCTTCACCCGAGACTGGTCCCTGAGCTGGTTCACTTGCTACCCATCCCAGCTCATCTGTACTTTCAAGCCTCCCTTCTGCCGTCCATCCTGCAACGTTTGAATGGCTTGCATTTGGCGTCGGACTTCATCACAAAAATTAACCAACTACCGCAAAACTCCATGCACAACAGTGATATCAGCATGACACATGTCGAAAGGGTTATTGCGGTCAACCCACCACCTCTTGAGTCTCTCCAGTACGATTGGTGTGAGAAGGTTACTCGAGACATTGTAGAGTCGCATCCATCTCGCAACCTCTGCATAGCGCTTTCCGTTCGTGAAGGCATTCGCTTTGACGACTTCAACTCTTTTGTCGCGAGCGGCTTCCACTCCCCTGAGTCCATGAAGATGGAGGTGCTGCGCTTACTGCAAGCTCTCACTCCTCTCAAGTCCTTGGATTGTTTTAACTTCGAACGACTTGAAGTGCTGGGAGACTCTTTCTTGAAGTTTCACTTGGGCCAGATGCTTTTCCTTCAATACCCAGAGTGGCACGAAGGAAAGCTCACTGCGCATAGGTAAGCCTAAGCAAAAAATGATGAATGTTTTGTATTGATATGTACGTGTCGATTCTGATATTAAAAATCGGTCAATTAGTGATACGTACTGGCTCATAGTACATGTACTTTGCGTTATTTCCATGTATCGAATACATAGTGTTTATTGTTACTCACTGCATTTTAGAGGAGCGTAGCTGTGTTTTTAGAAAGATATGCCTAAGCAAAAAGGTATGATTAACACTCTCTGCTTTTCTAATTTATTATAAGCTGTCCCCTCTCCAAATTCAGTTTTTTGAGACCTTTTTATTTATTATGTGATGAAAATTCACGTAAGAAGTAATCATTTTCAGGCAGCAATCCATGTCAGTTAAGTGCTGTATTGTTAGAGTTAGATAATGTTTAGCTTGTTTAGTTTGTTCCATGCAATGTAACTTGAATTTTTTTCAAGAACGTGGAATTACGTATTAATTTACTCAACAAAAGATTATTTTTGTACGATGTTTGGCGCGACTGAACGTGCTTTTATATGCAACATTTCCACCTCTGTTGTAATTTCATGTGTTATTCTGGGATTTTTTTTCTTTTGTACCTTGAACTCCGCACATTTTGCAGTAGAAACGAAAATTAATTTTTTTCAGCTTTGGTTTTAGATCCTAGGAAATGAAAACTGGAAAGGTATCAGATCTGGATAAAAAAGTAGTCTAAGTTTAATTTTTCAGCGAGAAGCGTGTTTAACTAACTTGAATAATTTACGATATACGAACTGAAAGACGAAGTTATGATATAAATCATGCGGTGTAGTGTCCTTCGCCTTATTTCGTCAGATTCTTTCACATTTTTCTCAATGAATTTGTCGTAGATTCGTAGTTTTTTCCATTCAGGGAAGTGAACGAGAATGGTTTCTTCACCATCACAGAAATCATGATATTAACCTTCGTAGCTGAATGTTCCTCAACTGTGCCGCTCCAAAATTTATTGAACGTGTGGTCATGCCCGCGTATCAAAGCGCACATAGGGCGTACATGTATTACAGGGTGCGGCAAAATAACTTCATTTTTTATAACTTTTTGAAAGGCAAAATGGAAGTTATGTTGCCACAGTCTGTATTATAAACTACGATGAACATGTTGTAGGAGGAAGGAATGCTCGAGTCTCTTTTAGAGCTTCCCTTTTCCCCCTGTGCAAGGTCATGTAATCTCGTGGTATGACAACAGGGAAGATTTTGTCCAATCGCTTCAATGCGCAGCCTAGCTGAATTTTTTGACCTTAAAATTTTAGAACAAAAATTCACTGTCAAGCAGAGATCTTCTCCACAAGTGGAGTTCTTGTCTACTATCCCTTGTTGTTAGTTAATTTTTTATGGCGTTTTAGTTTATTTACCTCTGTTATTTTTAATTGTTCAGTAACTGAGTAATGTTCATATATTAGTTGACTTACGATGGGGAGATAGTCTTGCCCTTTATTAGGGAAATTCCTTGCAATTGACATACATGTGTTTTATTTGCTTAATTAATATTCACTTTACAAGTTGACTTTGTTTTCAGGGGACAGTTTGTGTCCAACAATGTGCTCTACAAACTCGGCAAGAAAATAGATCTACCATCATTTTTGCAGGTGAATTTCTATTTTTCAGTAAAGTTTTCAAATACATATGTGTATCAACTTGGTAGTTAAACCCGTTCAGCTCTGATTTTCAATTTTACTATTTCGTAAGGATTTAGTGTTGATTATAGGTTCTTAGTCAGGCCTTTTATTGTTTCTAGTAGTGGTAATATTGTATTCTTGGCTTTATCTCTTCAATTATGTTTTGCCTACATTTCGCGAAGTTCGCAGAATTTGGGAAATTTATTCTGTACATTGAGACTTTTGAAAAATTAATTATCACCGTCAAAAGGAAAGATCTGTTCGCTATCATCTTTTTATAAAAAGGTACAAGCAACAGACGTGTAAGTGTATATATTGAGTGGGGAACATCCCTAACCTATGGGCTTTTCAATAGCACCACTTTTCGTGACGTATCTGCCAAATTGAGCCCAGTGTCTCTCTGTGTGAAGTCTTCTGTGCTTGTGTTTCTAATTCGTGCCTTTATAGAATCGTCTTCCTGTTGTGCAGGGGACAAGGCTCACTCCGCTCGAAAGTGGGCCTGCCCCAGGCTTTGTTGTGAGGCCCGCCATGAGGACCGAACTACTGCAGAAATCAGTGCCCCACCAGCAGTGGCATTGCTATCATGCGGTCAGTCTAGCATTGACGCATGTGTGTAGTGTTCAGCTGTGTCTCAGCATTTTCAAGCATGTTTTTTTAAAGTAGGGTCGCAGAATGATTTCGATGCTACTACCCTAGTTTCATGGAGGACTGTGTCTGTCGTTTTTCAAAGGTAATTTGAAATCCGCTAGTAGCAGATGAACTCTCGTTTATAATACAGCCAGAACCCAAGTGAGCCAGAGCCTTATTGATTTGCCAGGTTGCAGACAGAAAGCATAAAATTCTCAAATATTATCATGCGTGGCAATAGGACATAGCTCATCATTTCCTGTAAGGCAAAAAATGAATGAAGAGTGACCCTTTCAAAGATCCCTGTAGAGTATAGAGTAACGTTCAAGGTTTTAGGGTGCAAAGGGGGTTTGTGGGAATGTTTTAGGGATTTATTTGGGTATAACCACTGTCCTATTCTCCTACTGTTGTAGAAAAGTATCCAGTTCTCATCAAATGCAATGGTTCTATGCAAAAATGCTTCATTTTCCAGTTGTTTAAGTAACAGAGAGCACAACTCGAAGCGACAATTGTTCGAATGTCTGAGTTCATACGGAACAAGTCTTTTTAATTTCTTCACCTTTTTTATTGCTGCCAAGTACCGAGAAACAGTTGAGCGAGATGTTTCGAGTTTTGCTACCAGTGTGTGTTTGACGACAGAATCAACAACTAACGCTAAAAATGCATTATTTCATGTGTATCAACTTGACATGATAGTGGACGCTCTTTGAATCTTTTGGTAATTGTATGTATCGTGAAAAATGTATCTGTTTGTAGTATTGATTGTCGAGTCAACCGCATGATGTAAATCTTCTGGAGATAAGTACTTTTTTCGATATTGTTCATCCCTGAGGAATGTCTGACTTTCAAATTTTCAGGACAGCAAAGCTGCCCACAGTGACGACGAAATGCAAACCAAAGACTCCCAGAAAAAGAAAGCCGTGAGGGGTTGCTTTGATCCCTGGACTCACCAGTCCGTGCCTGATAAAATGGTGAGGTGTCTTGGAGTGGCCGAGCTGTAGGTGGTACATTTAGTGTTAACTGGACAGGAGATCACAGCTTTTATGATGATAATCCTTTAGGGAACTGAGGGAATCAACAACTGCTAAGATATTTTTTACTAAAATGAGTAGCTTACGTGTGTGCTCTAGAAAATGAAATTTGATATAACTTTACTCCTGTTGCTGTCGAGAAAGCAAATCTGAAGAAATCCTTCTTTATCGTAATGAAGATTATTTTATATTTTTTGAACTTGCATTTACTTTATTTTCTAAATTGTCATGATTGTTACCTTCTAAATGCAATCATATTTATTTGCCTTAATGACCCTTTATTTGTCATTTCTTACCTGCTTCAAAATACGAATTTCTAGAGCGTGATGCAAAACCTTGTAAGCTTGATAGTGTGTATAGTTTTCTGAAGGCTTGACCACCATCTTTAATTAATAGCTCTTAATATTGCGAGAAGAGCTTTAACGCATTGTTGTACACATCAGTGAGGAACTCGGTTAGCTTCTATAGGCCAACATTATGTACCTTAACACTGTGTGGGCCAACACTATGTATGCCAGATGATAACGCCCATGTTATTTTTTCTAATTTAGTCTCTTAACACTTTCGATCCTGTTGGGGCATGCATGTTCCAACAGAGAGCAAAAACTTGATCGAAAACGTTAAGGAAGGCATCTTAGTGAAAATGGTAAAAATTTTCGATTTTCAGTTTTTGAGTTGTGATTTTTATGGGGGGGGGGGCAAAAAAAGGGGCACGATCGTTTGTAGATATTGATTTTCTCTTTCCAAAACTCTATTTACTTTAGTTCTAGCATGTAAACTGTAAGAGGAGATTGAATTAGGTCGAAAATGAAAAAATACCTTCTTTACCCCTAAAATCGTCATTATTTCGAAAAAGTGAGGAAAAGTACGAGAATCAAATGTTTTAAATCCAATTTTATGTACCATGTGGCGCTTATTTTCATTTTACTATGCATTTAAGCTTTTCACTAAAATGCCCTCTTTAACGTACACAGTCTTGAGAAAGTTTCTAGTACGTGGACTTTGAGACGGCAAGTGTCTAATTAAATTTGATTTTTAGGATAATGATTTAATTTATTACTCGTAGATGTATTTGCTTGAAGAGAAATTTTCCGAAAAATTTGGCTAGTTACCAAGGAAGAATACAATTATTGGAGATATGAACCTTTTGCAAGTAATGCTTACAACGTTTAGTTCACTCATTTTTGAATTGTTTTCATTACGATTTTAACAATAATTAGTAGCCTTCTTGGCTCTAACTGTGGTGATTGGTATACGTATTGGTGATGATTTCGTTCGAAATTGAGGTTTTGTAGAATGTTCAGGTTAACCAACGTTTCTAATGGCAACTCGTGCACTACTAACGTAATATTTCTTTATTTGAATAACGCATTAGGGCGTTGTTTTTATTAGTGATTTTTGCGTGGATATTTAAACATGAGAGCGACTACGCAGTATCATAACATGTTCATTGTGAAAAGCGTTCGGTAAAAACTCAGGCTGATTACTGACGACCTATCCAACGGTCTCCTAGGCTTTACCTGCAATTCAGTTGTACCTGAGCTGGTAATGAATGTACGTATGTGTATGTAGCATGTGTGTATATGTATGAATATGTATATGTATGAATATGTATATGTATGAATATGTAGTATGTATGTGTCATATCTCATTTTCTGCCAGAAAGGTTTCAAGTTAATTGTTGGCGTTGGTTTGCGTAGACTAGTGAGATGCTGAGTAGTCATGGATTTCCAGTTAATCTGGTGGCAAACTGAGGACAGGCATCAGGTCTGTCAGGGCATTTTTCACCAAATTGCAGACAAAGTACATCAAATTCTCACACTTTGTCGTATATAATGATAATTCATATTGCTAGAGTATTAATTGCTTGTAACTGATTTTGCCATACTTGTCCATTATCATGTTGCATTTCCCTTGATGATTTTTCTTTGTTTCTTCTCACTTCTCCATTATCAATACCTAGCCGTCTGTACTCAGGCACCTTCAGAGCTTGTGCCCGCGTTTCGTCCTGCAGGTTTTGTATTGCTGAATTTTTTTTGCGTGAGCAGGTTGCGGACAGCATAGAGGCCTTGCTGGGTAGTTGGCTGTTGACATGCGGTCTCTGCGGTGTGCACCAGTTGCTGCTGTTGCTCGGGTTCCCCATCGGAGAGGCCGTCCAGGTGCCCCGAACTGCTGTGCTCGAAAACCGCTCTGATTTTGATCGTGACGCTTCAGATGCTGAAGTGGAACGCCTGTATAAGCAGCACGTGCTCAACCGGCTTGAAGACATCTTAGGATACACTTTCAGGAACAAGAGCTTTCTTTTGCAGGCCGTCACGCATCCCACTTTCACAGCCAACAAGGTATGACTCGAGGATATTTGAGATAGCTCTCGTCTCCACTGTGCAATGTCTTGTTTTCTTCTGGCTGTGGTGACTTCAGAGTTTATTTTTGAACTAGTGTATGTAGTCAATTAAATCCTCTAGAAGATTAAAGGACGCGTTCATGGAGCAAAATGTGCCCGATGTAGCAGAATTAGTTATGACTTTTTATTGGGAACTTGAGTTACCGCGTTAGAAAACTACATTTTGTATTTTCTCTCTTCTGGGAGCAGAAGTTTTGTTTTGGCAAACTTTTGTTTGATTTCCATCGCTCATGTTCGAGTATCTCTTAATTTAAATTCCTTCTTTTGAGGGAATATTTAGTTTTCTTGTTCAGTTTGTGAGGGAAATAGCCTTTCGTGTGATAACCTCTTTAGTTCAATGATTAACTTAGAGAGGAGAAGAAACAAGAATGTTGTGTAAATATAGTGCTTGTGTTATACATGTATAGTTGGTGAGGTGCGATTTGATACACTAAGAAATGACGAGGGTGGGGTGTGATAATTATCGCCTGGAATAAATGTTCAATTTAATGCATTTTTTTGTACAACAAAGCGAATGAATGGAAAGCGTCTAAAAGTTTTGAAGTTAGTTGTGAGAAAAAATTTTCTTGAAGGCAGACCAAAGTCTTGATGCGTAGAGTAAGAAGAAAACATGACAATCAGAGTATGTTGATAAGATCGTGTGCGTCGAAGTGAAAACTGCATTTGTGTCAGTAGCCATCATTGTAGTCTCGTTTGAGCTCAACTTGCTGCTACCATTTTACGGCAGAAGTAAGCTAGCGAGATTTGCTTGGTCTTGCGGTGCACAATTCCTCACAGAGTTCCTACGAAAAGAGCGCTTCATTTATGGTTCATAGTGATGTTTTTGAATTATGAATATTACCATTTCTTCCATGTTGGTATTGCCTCCGAGTTTTTAAGTTATGCAACCATTACTGAAATAGAGTAACAAGTATACCCGAACAACTTTGGCTGCCTGTAGTAGCATCGACAGCAGTCATTAAAAATTATGTTTACTTCGTATTTGACATCGTCAGTATGTTGAAAATCCGTAGCAACATCCAGTGAAAGCTTGATTTGTTTGAAAGGCTTACAATTAGCTACAGCTAGGAGCTTAAACTGTGAATGGGATTAGAATGAGGTTGAAAAATTACTGATTGTTCTGTCATTTCCGCTGACCTAGCAAAAATATGAAGCTCTGACTGTTTTTGATCTTACTTATCACCGAAGCCAGCTGAAAAATTCTAACCTGAAACATAAGTTACGATTTCTAACAATAAAAAAAGAGGTTAGTACACTAAGGTCCTGTTGTGTGTGGAAGTATTCTGAAAAAATGATCGCCTCTAATACATATGTGTTCTTTAATTTTAACTTATTGCATTTTTGTCGTGTTATCGTTCAGATATAAGTATGGTTTTAGGTGTTTAATTTATTATTGTTTTAACAATAGATTGAGCGTGCATCTTTCATCTTATAATATTGGCTGTTCAGGTGACGCACTACTACCAACGCTTGGAGTTTCTGGGTGACGCTGTACTGGACTTCCTCGTGACCAGCCACGTATTCGCCTCACCCAAGCTGTCTCCAGGACGCATCACAGACATCAGGACGCACTATGTTCGCAACGACACGCTAGCTCTCGCCTGTGTCAACGCCAACATGCACAGGTTTTTCCAGCACCATTGCATGACTCTTCAGGGCATGATAGACAGCTACGTAACGCTCATCAAAGGAGAAGAAACTGATGAATCAGTGGATTCTGTTTCTTATGACAGTAGTTCTGACGCTGGCATATCATCCTTTGATGAAGAAATGTTCAACTTGGACAGTAACGCGATGAACGGTGTGTCTGAAGTTGATGCGCCATCTTCAGAATTGAACATGGAAAGTGACGTCATGACCGCAGATAAAGTGGAAGTGCCTAAAGTTTTGGGTGATTTGGTTGAAGCAGTCATCGGTGCTGTGTACCTAGACTCGAACCTATCTCTGGATGTTTGCTGGAAGGTAGTACGTCGTCTCATACCGGATTTAGAACGCGGCAGTTTCGAGCGGGCTGGCATCGACTGCGTGCGGCTCATGCACGAAAATGCTGTGATCGAAAATATAGAGAAAATTAAACCTGAAGGCAACAACGGCGTGGCTAAATTTCGGGTGAAGGTGAGCCTATCCATTATTTTGACTTACCTTATGAAATATCACAGGCTATTGCGCTGACAGCTTTTCCACGCCGTCTTGATTTCAACAGAATATCAGCAAGTCAGTAGGCTCTTCTCTATTTTCTGAAGAATAATTAATATTTGTACTACTCCTCATAACTCAATTTCTATTTTCGGCTTTTAATTTCCCGTGTATTTAAAAAGAAGCGGATGAAATTTCTGTATTATATAGTGGGATAGCAACTATGATTATATATGTATAATTCAAATTTCTATTTACAATCTTAATTAAGATAATAATTATAATGCAAGTCGTAGTTTACCGGATTCCGTTATTTCAAAACTTAGTACGGATCAGAGAAGGGGTGTTGGAAGGCTGTAAAGTCTGCAGCCAACAGCGTGACTACTCTTTTGATGATACGTGTAAGAGTCCAGGCTCAGAATTGGCCGTAGGAGCAATAATGTGGCGTATATATTGTGCTTCAGTTAGTGTTTCATACCAGTTGTTTCCTATGTAGGTCGAATGCCAAAGTCACTTGAGTCGGTTTTTTCTACAAAAATGGAGCTCATTTTTATAATCATCTTTCATGTAAGCGAGTAAATAACCCTGCTTTATTTAGGCACTATCAAAGAATCGACCTGAATTTAACGTAAAAATTTCCACACAGGTGAAGGGACTAGATTGGCTGACTGGATGCGGTAAGAACTTACGCTGCGCCAAGCAAGCGGTCGCAAAACTTGTGCTGCAGCGCATGTACGGCAACAAGTGGTACTGTGCAGGCAAGAGCACGGTGTAACTACTGGACCTGCTGGCAAGTATACTGGTCTTCACCTTGGCATGTACTTACAGGCACACTAGGAGTGCTCATCAGTAATGTCCGTTTGTCATGAAGTGAAAGAACCACTCTGGGACTGCCAGCCGTTCGGTAATGGATGAACCTATAAAGTGTAAAGAAAGTGTCGGGTTCAGGCATCCATAGTGCTGCTGTTAGTAATTCTTTTTGTAGTGAAATTACTCAAAATTGAGAAATATTTTACGTCTTTCACGTCTATTATTGGCCTTTTTAGTTACTTTTTAATGATTCATGTCCAGTTTGAAGTTAAGCACGTCTTAACCTTATATGGCACGAATTTGAGTTTTAGTGAAACACTGTAACACAATTTTTCTCTTTCAGTCTACGTGCTATACTGAATCTGTTTGAGTGGGTGTCTTGCAACGGTAGGTTACATCCCAAGATATTGGGAGAAATCTTATTTTTGTTCCCTCGAATACCCCCTGAAATATTAAGTTTTTTTCGTAGATTGCCTGAAAGCAACATTGTGCCATATAGGGTTAATGTGGATAAGATTCTGTACACCTTTGATTGTTTCTAGGTTTATGCACATTTTATTGTCTGCTGCGCTGATTAATCTCTGCGGTAAAAGTATGCTCCTTGTTTAGGTTCTATTAATGAGTTTTGAAAGGAATCATTGTTGTTCTGAAGTTTTTTTACAATGTACAACGGATGCGGAAAGGCCCCAAGACTAGAGGCCGTATGGAGGGTAGAAAATGCTTTTTGGTTCAATTGGGCCCTGGTTTTTGAGCTTGAATTCACGTGAAAAGTATAGATGTATGAGAATAAACTGCACTATTACATAATGTAGCAGGACAAGAAAAACAAATGAGCTCTTCCAGATGCCACAGTATAAGGTAAATCACATGCATCTTTGACTCACAGGGGTCTGTCTAGGTTGTTGGATGGATCCCATGACGTCTACAATGGTAAAGTCAATTTTTTATTTATCATGTTTTTATGATGGTCTCTGTCGCTATAGAAGCACTTGTTTGATGCTGAAGTGGAAATGCTTTAATTTAAAGGATCCAGTTATTCTGCCGCGACTTGCGCTTCTCTACCTATTTTATTGTAAATGCTTGGGCTTCTCGACGTACCTTTCTGCAATGACTTCGGTTTTTCTACGCATTTATCTGCAATAACTTGGGCTTTCTACGTATTTTTATGCTTTTTCTTGATGTACTCAACGTGATCGATGAATAATCAACCCTTTCAGGACGGATGTAGACTAGAGTCTACCTTAACTTGAAAGCTATTTTTATTACATTTTCAAGATGTACCTATATTAGCTGCGTATAAGTGGGTGGCGGGTGTGCAAGACTCACTGTGTCTTATTGTACTTTCTCTATTATGTAACCTCTTAAAAATGCATTCTTACCAAAAAATAATTTTATATTTAAGCGCATCATAACTTAGGCATAAAGGAATTAAGTCCTGTATGCCAGACAGAGTTCTCGCAACTGAGGGGGGACTTACCATTGTTTTACAATACATTGAAGTTCTTTCTACGTATTCCTCATGTAGGAACATCAGGTCAACTCGTCCCGGTTGGATCTTGTACTACCAATGCTCTAGCCTGCAGCATTGCGTACAGTTATTTTACTGTCATGTACGCATAATTTTTTCCATGCCCTTATTACAGTCACACTGAAATTAGCGATGTATCGTTAGTTTGACATTAAGTGTTGATTTCTTCATTTTTGATCATGAACGAGCGTTTCTTTTTTTCTTATTATGAATGTTCTGCTTCGACGGGGGATCAATAGTATGATATCAGTGAAATATTGGACTTTACATAAATTTGCATTGCACTTGAAGTCAATGCCTTGATTTAATTCTGGTGGGTATGTTTAATTTTACTGACGTTCACTAGTCATACTCCAGTTATCTTTCACCAGTTATTTCTATTCTCTGATGTTGTTTTCTGACTGTAACTCTAGAACGGCAACCTAGGGTGATTTTTTCCCTAGTTACCGCGTTTTCCACGCTTCTGAAATAGATGATTACCATTCTAGAGTTAACTAGTCGCACTCCAGTTGTTTCTATTCTCGGACGGTGTATACAAATATGTAGGAAAAGTTTTTGGATGAGACTTCTCTATCATATTTCACGTAATAATGGGTGAAGCTAAAGCAATCTTTTAAAACATGTATGAAACCCATTAAAGCTAAAAAGTGTTATATATGAAACGAAGGAGGAAATCTTAGGAGTTTTATCTAGTATATGTAGTGTTGCAAAGAATGTTCTGTACTCAAAAACAGTACTATTATCAAGAAACCCAAAATGATGTAACACTGCTAGGAACACCGAACAAGAATAGTTATTTCAAAGGTAATGGATCTTTAGTTGCAGTGCATTAGGATTTCATAACATTCAATCAATAAATCTCAATAAGGGTTCAACATGGACACTGAAATACACATGCTGCATTTTGCACTGTTCTCGTTATGCCACAGCGTTCCTTATGAGCAGTAGACCCGGATTCTCTGAATCTTCAAATTATTGCAATAATGCAATGTTTGGAAGGATTTGTTCGTTGATTAAATGCCATTGGAGTCCCTGTAAACTACACCTTACAATTCATCATGCTTGAAATAAGTTTTCACTACGTCATTTTGGATTACCGGATTATATTACCGTTTTTGAGGAGAAAATATTGCGATACTAGATACTTGATAAAACTCCAAAATTTTCTCTTTCATTTGCTGTGTAGCACGCTTTTTTGGCTTTATAGGTCAAGTTGTATTATTTTATAAAAGTGAAGTAACTTTTGTTCCATTCGTTTCTAAGGGTAGATTAAAAATAAGAATGAACATTCAGAATACCTGAATGGGGTGAAGGAATTCCGTACATGTGTAAATATGCTCAACACGTCGTCCGTTTGGTAGAAATTAACGAATGCATTATATCAGAGTAGAATTAACGAGAGTAGAAAGCCTTATAGTTAACATGTTATTAAACGAATGCAATGATTGGGAAAATACTAATTAACACGTTCACTACGGTTGATATTTTAGCGGTCTTTTCCGAGCGACGGTTGCACTTGTTCGCCATTGCATCAGTTTGAGCAGTGGTACACATATGTACCAACACGTCTATCAGCAATGCACCTCGTGGTACATACATGTACCAACACGTAGTGAACGTGTTAAGCCTATGCTTCAAAGGTGTGTGCACACAATCGGGAAGATGACAGGCACAGACGGCGAGATTGTGGGAGGCGACCAGAGTTGTTTCCGACCTAGTGTCTTACAACATGTGTTGTTTCTTAACTTTATGATCATGCATCTTCTTGTGTGTTCTATCCATTTCTCTAGTGCACATCATGTCATTCTTAGATTTTCCCAAATTTTTGTAATTAACTTAGCATAAAGATCTACCTGTGACTTCAATTGTTATAGTTTCGTTACATTCTTTTTTATCGCCGGTTAACATATATTTTGTTATTCATATTTTCTATTTAAATAATTTTACTTTTTCCTTAGTTTATCATTACAAATGCATTTTTTGTTGAACCACTGTGAAGCTTGTGTGATCTCTACAGAGTGGTCATGCTCAGAAATATTTTATCTTTTTACGACTTAATGAAAGTGAACTTGCATAGAAGTGTAGAGACTCGGAAATATCGTAATTAATTTAGAACGATCAAGGAGTTGATACAAAAATATGAGGTATTTTAGTAACATTTTTGGAGTTAATTTTATACGTTTCATGTCAGTTGAAACTAGTATTTTAAAGTTAAAAATTCAATCGTAGTTCCAACTCCAAATTGTAACTCGTTTATAGAACACCATAGTCAACCACGAGCCTATAGGCTAAGTGCCCGTCAGTTCCTTCGCAAACGTTACCCAGTATACAGTAATTTCATTCGCGCTCTCAGTCTCTCTGACTAGTTTCAGTTTCAGGTTTCAGTTTCGGTCTCAATTCAGTATCAGTTCCAGCTTCGGTTTTACTGATTTCAAGTTCTCAGTTTTGGTCTTCGATCTTGGCCCCAATTGCTGTTTTAATTGCGATCGTGTTCATGAATAAATCTGCAAGCTACGAAGCCGATCGTATCACTTCCCTGGAAGAACATCACTCACGAAATAATCACCACAGAAAAATAACACGTGACTCTAAAGTGGTAGAAATAAATAAATGGTTCGTACCCTAAAGTGGGTCACTCTGGGGTCACCACTTTAGGGTACGAACCATTACTGGGGTTACCACTTTAGAGTCACGAGTTTAGAGTCACCACTTTAGAGAACGTGTTATTTTCTGTAGCGAGCATTTCGTGAGTGATGTTCTTCCAGGGAAGTGACTCGGAGCAAGCTAGTGACTAGCTTGCAGATTTATTCATGAACACGATCGCAATTAAAACAGCAATTGGGGCCAAGATCGAAGACCAAAACTGAGAACTTGAAATCAGTAAAACCGAAGCTGGAACTGATACTGAATTGAGACTGAAACTGAAACCTGAAACTGAAACCCGTCAGAGAGACTGAGAGCGCGAATGAAATTACTGTACACTGGGTAACGTTTGCGAAGGAACTGACGGGCACTTAGCCTATAGGCTCGTGGTTGACTATGGTGTTCTATAAACGAGAATTACAATTTGGAGTTGGAACTATGATTGAATTTTTAATTTTAAAATACTAGTTTCAACTGACATGAAACGTATAAAAATTAACTTCAAAAATGTTACTAAAATACCTCATATTTTTGTGTCAACTCCTTGATCGTTCTAAATTAATTACGATATTTCCGAGTCTCTGCAGAAGTCCCATTGTTAGTTAGGGACCCAGCTCTTTCATATGGGTGTACGTTAATGGGTAATGCAAATTCCCTGTGATGTAAAAAACTTGAAGTGATTAATTTCCGTTTTAGTGAGCGTCGATACCTCGCAAAATAATGTCGAGATGTGGTATTAGTTCATCGTTATTTCACTTGAAAAAATATTTAGGGCAGATAGCATCGTTGAAAATCCGGCCACGCAGTTAAGCAACAGGACAGCTAAAATCGGCTAGGATCCAATGAAGGGAAGACGAGCCGGACGCGCGCTGCAGTAGACCTGCAGGGTAAGTCCGTGTAATCTCGCTTTCATAGGGAACCTAGCCGATTTTTGCTGTCCTGTTCAGCATTTCACGTTGCCGGGCTTATTTCTATCTGGTTTAGGTGAATACGATGAACAAAACTCGAAGAGGTTTGGAAATTTTATTTCTTCGTCCAGTTACATGTTTTTTGCATGCATTTACCAGGTTGACCACTGCGGGTCAGCTGTAAATAGGAACTTCCATCAGACGTGACTGAAAGGGAACCTGTACCAGATCTTTGATGCTTTAATTTTATTCTCGTTACTTGAAATGTTGCGCCGCCCGGGTACATTCCAAGTTCTCTTCAACATGTTGCTGTGAAACTGACAGGTTATGTTTTACTCTACATTATACTTTTATCGTTCAATATCTAGCTGTAAGTGTGCAACAATGTATTCATATATGATGCTGGAGGTCACCTCCGAAAGGTTTTCAATAAAAATGCAAAAGTTTCTTGGTATTTTCTTTACTTTTAAATTCGTAGTGAATTAGCGTTATAAGCATAGTGATGTTTAATCCAAATGTATTTAAAATATTGTATTTTGGTTAGAGCTCAAATATCTCTGTTCCTGTTTAAGAACACCTCTGGTTAAATGTATTAGGTTGTCTCACATGAAATGTCGCATTTGAAATCGAAAGAAAATAATCGTCTTAAAATGTTTATTTTAATCATGATATGATAGTGTTTAGGGGACTCTTCTGCGTCCAACCACTGCCCAGTTTTTTTGCTGTTATCGAAGAGTATCCATTTTTCATCACATGTAAGGATTCGATTCAAAAATGGATCTCTTTCGAGCTGAGAAACCAACATTGAGTACACTGTGAGTCGCCTGTTCCTTTGATTTCCTTTCAGTTGATGTGGAACAAACCTCTCCATCTTTTTGACTTCTCCAATTTTTTCCAAGTGTCAAGAAAGAGGTGAACGAGATGTGTTGCGTTCTGAAGAAATTCTTCGAACTTCTGGAGCTCGCTTGATGTTTCGTAAGGCTTCGGCGGCCGAGTGACCCAGCCTGTATTCTGGTGGTAAACCAGTCGACCAGGCTGGTGGTAAACCAGTTGACCAGGCTGATGGTAAACCAGTCGAC
Organism: Trinorchestia longiramus; assembly: GCA_006783055.1. Classification (NCBI taxonomy): domain Eukaryota; kingdom Metazoa; phylum Arthropoda; class Malacostraca; order Amphipoda; family Talitridae; genus Trinorchestia; species Trinorchestia longiramus. The sequence goes on along the minus strand of VCRD01000045.1, from coordinate 107,622 downwards.
CAGGCTGGTGGTACAAGGCGACCAGGCTGGTGGTGTAGTTCGATAATAGTTCGATAAGTTCTCTGGAACTCCACTATGATGCCGCCGTAAAACGTTCAGGATTTCATTGTCGATTTAACACGTTTATTAATAACTGAATTTTAGGCGTTGGAAAGCTTAATGAGCTCCCTGTTAACTTGATTTCTGTTATAGTTTATGAAGTATAAGACTAAGTTTTCGTGATTATCCATTGTATCTAAATGCCATGTTCTTCATCCATGCAAAAACTCGAAAGCATTCCGCTAGTTCACAGAAGACTTTCTCGATGTATACTAAGTACCTTCATTTGCTTTGTCTGTAGGAAAATTTCCTTATTTTCATCTTGACTTGAATGCAAAGTATATTCACTAATATTCTGCTCGAGTATTATTACCTCACACTCGAAGGGTCACAAAATTGTTTTCGAGATGATGCAGAACAAATTTTACTTGCATGTTGCGTGGATTTGTTTTTGATGCAGAATGTACCGCGTGCATTGGAAGAAAATCTAAGTTATGATTGGTGGAGTAGCTTCACTTAGGTACTTACTATACGTTGGCATTTTCCGTTTTCATCAGGATATTTGGGACGCTTGCGTACCGATGCAACTTGCACTACTATTGAGGCAGCAACTCCTGCTGTAGTTATTTCAAGTTCAGCGACAACATAATGGTGTATGAGCATTGCTAAACCCTCATGTTCGTGAAGTGTCAGTACCATTCCTATGATTCTGTACGGCAAGGCACACGGATGTGGAGTTCAGCAGCAAGAGAACAGTGCAATGGAACTTGAACTTGGATGAGCAGAAGCGATGCTGGACATGTGTGGAGAGCGGAAAGTCGGATGGAATAGATTGTAGACATCTGAAGTGACTAATTGGGGAAGGAATGAATGAGCTTATTCTGGTTATCACGGAGTGTAAATAAAGGTAGCAATAAAAGCGAGTAAGAGGCGTCATTTATTCTATCATTGCTTTAAGTGCGAGGGAGCACTAAGGCAATGAGAAATGTCTACGTACATGTCCGCTGGAGGCTGAATGGAAGCACAGTACAAGTTGGCCAAAAAGGTGGATGATAAAGCCTTGCCCGGCGCTTTGTCTTCGTGCTTAGTTTCAGTGAAATGTATAAAGCATGGCTCGATTTAAAAGCTGAGACGGAACACTGTTGCGGATGTTCATATGCAGGAACCTATCGCCTGAAAAGCATGGGAGGAAGAGAACGAAGAACACGATGATTAATGAGTAGGATTTGTCTTCAAATTTTGCCTCGTTCAAGTGGAACTCTGTTATGATAAATAATCAAATACCCAAGGTAGCTGGTGCAGTTTCTTAATATTTTACTGATAGGTTAATTCAGTAGTTATTTCCGAATACGATCGCAGATCTTTAAACATTGTTGGAATCAATAGAAATTTGAAGATTAAATACAACATGTCTTCACCGTAGTTAATTGAAAGCCTCAGTGAGTTTGCAGCCTACGTGGTCGACCAAATGTTAGGCACCGTGCAACAAAAATTTCTTAAAAAGCCAAGTGACAATACGCTTCGTTAACAAGAACACCTGATGCAAAAAAATACTTGTTAGCGAATGGTTGCACTTTATACTTACTCAAAAAGACCAGCAACTTGCTGTGACTTATCATTTTTATTTGGCGATCTATTTCATATTCAATAGGCGGAATTATATTTTGATGAATAAACCTGCTACAAAGAAGAGATCTTTAACAGCTACCGTATGTATTTCCTTGTCTATCTTTAAACGATGTTCGGAGTTTAACACCAAAACTTGATTTTGAAAGATGCTGTATACGGATTGGAACATGCGCAGTTTTGAATATTACATGTTGCAGCCGCTAAGAACGTCATTCACATTTCAGGATTTGTTCAGGGACAGAGTTTGGAATAAATGATTTGTAAGCATGGCATTACAGTGCGTCTATTACATGGGTGCTATGTTCCCTCAGGACTCCCTGCTAGTGCAGGGGGTCTGATCTTGTACCCTTTCGGTATTTGACAGATGAGCATGTACCCCTGAATTTTAAGATATTTCAAAAAAATATATTCATATATATATATATATATATATATATATATATATATATATATATATATATATATACATACACATATTTATAAATAAAAAACATATGAACATATTTTACCTTTCTATTGCTAACATTAAATGTACCTGTAGGGGTACATGTACCACAGGTTGGGTACCCCTGTGCTCGTGCATGCTGACCGACATGTACATTCACTTAATTCTGATGTATCACACATTCCAGTATAAATCTACAGACATGGAATTATGTTATCAATTCTTAACGCTTTCTTATGACTAGTGATGATGTTCCCAGTGACTGTACCCGTCTTCTTTTGTGTGACTTGAGGTAGACGCTCGTAAGGGCGTTAGATGAAACTTGGTAAGGTGTCAAGTAGAGCATTTTATATCGAGGCATCCCATATTCACTGGCTAATCATTCGATATTAAGTAAACGGATCATAACTTATCCCACCTTCAGACGGCTATATGCTTGGATTGAAGCTTGGATTCTTTAATGAACAAATGTTGGCGCGGATAGAAACTTATTCTAGGGAAGAAAGTGATTTCCTAGTGGCATTGCTTCACTGCACTTCTGTAAATATTAAAAATCTTCATAACCTGATCGATATTTTTTATCCTATTCTACTAGGAAAGTTTTAAGGAATATTCCTTGCTGATTATGTTTCAGCAATTTATTTATACGTTCACAAATATTCTGAATACCAATTTTCTATGAAGAAACTTTCTAAGCTTATGCATTCTTAAATGAGAACATCTTGCACATTCTGCGTCCGTCTTTTATCTACAGATAACAGACGTTATCAGTTGATTTCATTTCTAGATACGTTTGATTACTAGAGATGCTTCACCAATAATACTAAAATGGTGCTGCATGAAACAACTCCCTACATCCTCTGCTCCAACATTGCAGAAAGTGGGAAGTGCTTTACTTGAAAAATGTGTTTGAACTTTCGGCGGTTGGCTAAACTTATTTTGTGCGAAGATTGCTCATTTTGTTTGTAGCTCTCACAGACGCACTGAACTGTTTTTTCCGACTGCAATGAAGTGGTATAGCTTTGTGATATTGAGTACCAGTCTAGAAAAGTATTTAAGAAGCCTATGGGATATTTCGTTCATGTTCTATCAGAGTTATACTGTATTAAGTGAAGTTTCTGAGAGGTTTGTTTCATTAGCTTATTACTAAGATTGTTACGTAGGGTATCACTATAATTGTGTGTTATATTAAATTGAAGTTTAATCAATACAATTGACGTTGACAATGCGTATATGTGAAATGCATTCACATTTCTATGCGTGCATGAATAGAAATGGCGCGTTCAGTCCTAGCAAATGCTGCAAGTTGAGCCAAACATTTTCATGCCAGATTAGCACCAAAGCTCTGCAACAAGATGATCCAAAAATTTAACGAGGGAACAGAGACCTTGATGATTGATTACGATCTAATAGAGCGTAAAGGTATGTAGTTTCTGCCATTCGAGCGACTCAATTGAGCTAAATCAGACAACAAGCACTCATATTAAAATCCACTACAGTATCTTATGCACTACTCCTGCGAATCACATTCTTGAACTCGGTAAAGTTTAGTGGTCATAGATATAAGGCCATTCTGGTAGGAGTAAATTGTATTTCACTTCAATATTTTTTCTGGTGTGTGATTACGAGATGTTTGTATTTCATACAAAAAGGCACATTTTCTATATATTTATTGAAAATTTAGCGTGTTTTGAACGTTGTAGCATGAATGAAATTATTTTAGGTCATATGTCTGATTTTCAGAAGGATTTTAAGAGTTCGGTTGACAGGAGCTTTCATCGCAAAAACTAATCCATGTTTCCTATGAAGGATTGAATAACAAACCATGGTAATATTTATGGGGCATAGAAAAATCTTCCTCACGAAGTACAATATGGGAAGGAACCTCAAGCTTTAGAAAGGAGTCAGCGAGCCGTAAGAAGAATTAGGGAAAGAAACTGAGGTAATTGTCTCAAAAGTATCTATGGAGCTTAATCAGCTCCTTGAAAATCCAGTTTATACAAAAACTGCTCACTGAGAGCACCAAAGCATTTAGGAGTATGTAATGACTTACAAGTTCAACAAAGGGAAATCAGCAGCTGAAGTGACTAAAAATATTCACTCAACTTAGAAGAAGAGTGCCCTAATGAAAGAATTGGCTTTAGATGGTATGTAAAGTTCAGAGATGGAGACTTCAGCCTTGAAGATGAAGCCCGAACATAATGTCCAGTTGAGTGTAATGAAAAGCTCTTTGTGGCATCACTTGAAACAGATCCTGCATATCAATTAAAGAACTGGCAAGGTAGCTTGGTTCAAAGCATACAACTGCTCACTGTCATCGTCAACAGCTTGGAAAAGTTTCAAAATAGGAAAAATGGGTGTTTCATCAATTGTCCGAAACAAACCACCAAACTCAAGTTGATATCTGTTTTTCTGTTCATTCTCTTGAACTCATTTCACCTCTTTTCTATGAAGACTGGGGATGAGAAATGGATCTTTTACCAGAGTGTTAAAATTAGTAGACAATGACTTGGTAAGCAAATACCCCCAATCGCAACCCAAAAGGGTATTTCATGCGAAAAAGGTTCTTCTCTCTGTTTGGTGGAACTCCAAAGGAGTCATCCACTTTGATTTGCTACCAACCATGCAATAATCAATGCTCAAGTCAACTCTTAGCAATTAGAGCATTTAGCAGTCGCTTTAAAAAAAAGACTTATTGAATTGAAAAGAAATGTTTTTTGATTCGGACAATGCAAGACCTCATTCATCACATCACAGAAGATCGAGAAACGTGTCTGAAATAAATTTTCTCATCTGCTTTAGTCTCCCGACCTTGCTCCTTTAGTCCTTCATTTTTTCCGTAGTTTGCAGACTAATTTGAATGGATAAACTCTGAAAAGTCACGAGGAAGTCGAAACTCTCATGTCAGAGTTCTTCTTTTAGAAGCCGACAGAGTTTCATTCATTAGTGAGAATAAAAAGCTTATAAGCAAATGGAAAAAAGTAGATAATAATCAATACCCTCTTTCAGAGATCCAAGAACGACGGCATTTAACTTTGCGATAAAGTATTTAATTATCCCCAGCAACCAACTTTACAAAAATACGCTCTTAAAGTAAAACATTCATAACGGGATATATAGATGGGATAATAATAAAGAATTGGAATAGGTATCATACAGCTGAAGACTATCAATTCATTTTATAATTTGAAAGAAAAAGTGTAATCACTTATTATAACATTTCTAACCAATAACCGACACAATTTTAATAAAAGTAATCTAAAACTCTTTACTAAAAATTTACATTAATCGGCAAAAATTGATATTTTATATAACTTGCGCTCTAACTGATACCTATACCTATATGTATTTTTGCCGTATATATTGGTGAGTAATTAGTAGTTTGCAAAAAATCATTACAATTTTTGCTTTTCAGAGTTTGAAATACATTGGTGAAAACTTCTATAGCAAAGCACAATAGAGCTTAATTGAAAAAATTATGCGTTAAAAATATTGAGTAAAGTATTCTTCTTTGAATTTATTATTGTTTTTAATTCCAGAGTCGTAATGCCTAGTGTACAGCAATGCATAGTGTGTGAGCACTTCTATGATGATAAAAACAGAAAACCTCTTTGTCTCCCTTGTGGCCATATCTTTTGTAAGACGTGCCTTGGGGCACCCTTGCCTCCTCCACGCGTGTGCGCCATATGTCGAGTACCCTGGAAGTGTAGCATTGATACCCTCCCTACACGTGACCAGCTCATTTTAGATGTATCAAAACGTCCTAGTTCTGCATCTGTCTCTGCACTCCAGAAAACAGGAGGATCAGTTCATCAAGCAGGAGGATCAGTTCATCAAGCAGGAGGATCAGTTCATCAAGCAGGAGGATCAGTTCATCAAGCAGGAGGATCAGTTCATCAAGCAGGAGGATCAGTTCATCAAGCAGGAGGATCAGTTCATCAAGCAGGAGGATCAGCTCATCAAGCAGGAGGATCAGTTCATCAAGCAGGAGGATCAGTTCATCAAGCATTAGGATCAGCTCATCAAACAGGCGAAAGCACTGCTCATGGAGATTCATGCAAGGAGCATAATTTTATTTTAGAGTTTTGGTGCACGACATGCGTTCGGAAGCTGTGTAAAAAGTGCCTTATTCTACAACACAAGTCTTGCACGACTTTGTTGATAGAGGATATCGTGAAAAGTGCAAGTCCTACACCTGTTGTTGACGCCACAAAATTTCTAAAGCAATCGCTTGCTTCTGATCTAACCTTAACGCAAAACATTTGTTCCAGAAACAAAGACTTTCTGGCCCATGTTGTTCACCTACTCAGCGTGATCCAAAGTGTCAAGGTTCAGCTCGAAAGGGAAGAAACTGTACTAAGAAATCGTAAAGACTCCATTCTAAAGCTGTCGATGAACGTTAACAACGCTTCTGTCAACTGGACTCCAGAAAAGAAGCAGCAAATACTGCGCTGGGCAACCGAGTACCACTTGACCACCAAAGAGCAAAACCTCGATTGTTTCTCTGATGCTCAACTCAAGAAATTGGCCGAACTGTGCTACTTCTCAAAAAATTTTACGGTCGGTTTTCTTCATAGTGATCAAATGATCTAACAGATTTTAATTTCAGGGATGTAATTTTTTTCCCTAGTGATTTCTCAAAACGACGATAGCAGAGTTGAAAGTCAGTCAGGTTTCCAAAATTTTATCTGTAGTGCAGACGATCAGCCGATTCTCCCAAACTATCTAGGGGAAAGTTTTAAACATGTCAAAGTAAATATCTAAGTGCAAGCAGTCATCGAATACTGACGAACTAGGTTGGTAAGAGGCATTCCATACTTAAGCGTCATGACACTTCCATTTTTACGGCGTTCTAAATGTACCCATAGTCTGAAAATTTAATATAAGATAACAAATTACTACTTAATTAGAACTTTCAAAGTACAAGCATTTCACCTTGAATATGTCGTGTGTACGAGAAGAACAGGACTCCTTTAGAACAATAATATCAGTGCCATTCCAATAGACAAACTGCATTGCAGAATGATATTTTCCATTGCAAAGCCAGAGGATACAGCATAGTAAGTGACATTCAACAAATCCCACAAGATTCATTAGAGATTATATGACATTTTAATTTAGGTCATATACATGTTCGGAGAACACAGCATGAAGGCTTTAATTCGTTATGTATCCCTCAACATAAATAAAAATTTTAGCTTTGGAAATTTGTGTTAGCTAACTGTTCGTTTTTGTCTTTTACTTTCTGTCCAATATTGCTACTCTGTTTCAGGTGTACCACTGTAGGGTATATGTTGTTAGAATACGAGATTTAATTTTTCCTTGATCAGTAATGTCTACTTTTGTGTTGCAGTTTCCTCAGCCGAAGGCCCAAGAACAACGCCGGGGCTGGCTTGAAGGTTGGAATTCTTACATTTTTCGACGTTGATTTAGCTTGAAGTCTATCGAACTGACACACAAGCAAAACTTTGAAAAGAAATCAATCTACTTTTTTAGATTTATCATGTAAACTGTTTTTTTTTCGACGTAGTTATGGAAGCCGTCTTTATTTGATACTATTGTATTCTTGAAGATAATTCTTGGGCCTGATGTATCGTGAAAAAAACATTTATAATTAAAAAATGGAGTAGAATAGAATGTGAATAAAGTTAATCACAGTTTTATAAAACCGTTTCCGAAGCTAATTCTTTCGCTAGGTTATCAAGTTTGAAAAAATATAAATAGTATCGAATTATAAACATGGATGACATTCAATTCCATGATATATGTATTTAAAAAAACAAGTAGACAAAAGCCTCCTACTTAATATCTGAAGGGAATTTGAAGAGTGTCACTCAAAGTTTCTCTCATTTATAAAATTATGCGGTGACTTTAATATTCCAACATTACATTAATTTATTTCGAAGTCAATTAACTGAAACTGCTATCCTATCGCCTTTTTCAACAGAAACCGCAAGAAAACGATTTTTGCCACTTTCAAATTACTAAATTACTTCTATTATTCTCAAATTACAAATTTAAACTGAACAACAGTTCATTAAATCCTAAGCAAATAAAATGAAACACCATGTTTCATCATTAGAGAATTAACTATATCGTATTTATAATTCAGTGTTTTTCGAAAATGGTAGGAAAACCAGCTTGTGGTTGAAGCGACAAGGGCGGCACTGCGAAGTACTGCGACTGGTACGACCGGCCTAATATCATTAGCTTAGTTCTGAATTTTCTTTTAGCCGGAGGCAGTACTAAGTCTAGTTTGGAGGTGGAAGTGCTTGGAGAATCTCCACAATCTTCAATTAAGTATCACTGTAGTGATAGAACTCATACCTTCAAAATTACAAATATTTCCTGTTCAAGTCGCTCCTCGAAATAGTACCTCCGCATTTCAGAATTCTTGCACATACTGAAGCTCATTGAGGAAATGAACGAGTGCTATTTTCCATTTAAATTAATTATTGTTGATTGTTCCATTCAGATTTTAGTTAAGGATAATGTTATTGATTATTCTTTGTATGGAATATTATTTACGGTAAATAAAAATATGTGCTTGTGGGTACCGTGGTTTTTAGATGTATTCACAGTTAACTCACTAGTGATGGTTTCCCCGTCTATCTGTACAATATTTGTTATTTTACAGTGACGTTTGAACAGGAATACTCTTTTTTATCTCGAGCGAGAAGTCATATTTTAATTCACCTATAGAAATCGTTATTCGAGAAGAAATAACGAATACTTTCAATACGATGTATCAGAAGCGGTTTCAAACTAACAAGAACACGTAAATTTTTGGACAGCACTTCCTTCTGTGCGAGCTACCAAACATGCCGTCTCCTTGTTCCAGCAACTTTTTCTCTCAAACATTTTTTTTCCTGTTACATCATTGGGCTTTGTTTCTAGTTTTTTTGTCTATTGTCTTGCTTCCGTGAAAGGCGACCAACTTTGCCTCTCTGGCACCACTCGACTCATTGACGCTCTCGCCTGAGTTTTGGACTTCCTCCAAAGTTTCTACGAAGGTTATTTCTGCACGGAACTCTTGGTTGTGCTGAAGTCGTCTTTCAGTTCAGATAGGATGCAACTCTCCAACAAATTTTACTCACTTGTGATGTGTGCAAACTCGTCTTAGAAGTTTTTTTCACACCCAACTATGGGCTGTTCTGCGTTTGCGAGCTCAGCACAAAAAAAACACTACAAATTTTTTTCATCCTGGCCTGTTATATCTTTTTTGTTTGAACTTTTACTCGCATTAAAGGATTAAAATAAGTACGTATCATGCTCTCAAATTGGACCATTCATTAACCTGTGCGCTTTGAAGTGACCTATAAAAATGTGTCGGTCAATATGCTATGCATCGCAGCGTGGTGGTAACCGTGAGATCAGTTTATGAGGTAGCACTTTTCCAGTAAATGTTGAATGACTTTACGACTGCACCTCGGAGAAAATTGAAAAAATGTTGGGCCTTTTGAAGTTGGACATGGCTTTCAGCGAGATGGACAAATATTTCTTTACAAATTAGTATTTTGCAACTAGCGTATGACCATGACGCTGGTGACCATACAACTCGTGTGTAAATATACACGCACAAAAAATGAAAACAAATTCATAGGAACTTAATTTAGGCAACCATGGTAATTAATGCATTAAAGTAATTAATGCTATTCAGACGTTTCTGATTTTTGGGCATTTGTATGCACTTCTTTATAGAACTTGTCTTCGATGGAATATAATAAAAATGATTAAATCCAGAGTAAGAGTATCGGCAAACATTTGAAGAAGCGAGAATTTCCAGACAAAAAGTAGATCAGAATTGCATTGAAAAAAGAATACTCAACGAGAGACAATTATTATGTTACTACATTGAATGCTAAGATTCAAAAAATCAAAAATTGGAAGATACGGGACTAAATACTCGTATGCGTGTTTCTAAAAGTTATGAAACTCTGTGGAAACAAACAAAACAAACAATCTTTATTTCCAATCAAGTACACAGTACATAGACATTTAGTACATTGGTTTTTCAAATTCTTAAGGTTAATATTCTTAGAGTAAGGATGATGGTGAGCTCCATGCGACGATCCTGGGATGTGTCCATGGGCGGGGAGTTGAGGTCTTACCGATAAGTGCGAGCTCACGGCGTGAAACGAGAAACAGCTCGTATTCATTGCCGGGTTTCGAACCCGCACGCAGTCTTTCTGCACAAGCAGAGACCCGATACAGAACACGGGCCGCAGACCACTCGACTACGGTGGCTGCTAAAGTAAGTGGGCTATTAAAAAAACAATTGAGGGAAAAAGGAATATAAATACGTCAAATTTTATGAAAGTATAAAAAAGGAGAATTGTAGGACACAACATAATAATCATAATCATTATAATAATAAGAACCGGGTCCGTCCGTCCGTCCGTCTGTCCGTCCATGTGACCCCTTCTCGAGTCCGTATCGTGGATACCGAGTTCGGCGGTATATTGCGGCTCAAAAATACTGTATTCTAAGTGTTTATTACTGTCACTAGAAAAATAAGTTAACTTTGAAATAAGCTTAAGCATGGAAACTCCACTGGAAGAAAAAAAAGACTGAATCGAGAGCGAAAAAGAAGAGCGAGAGAAAGATTATCTCAAGAAAGATTTATAAATATTTTTTGCCATCATTTTTGTTGGCACGGGTACACTACTGCGAAAAATTAAGACACACCGAAATGCATGCTAGGATAATAACCGTGAGTGGACGCTCTCTTTTAATTGATAATGCAAAAAGAAATATTTTAAATAAGTTTGACCAGTAACCTGGCTACCACTTAGTATAAGGCCAAAGATTTTGAAAATTGAGTTATTGTTTTCGGAATTGTGATTTTCTTGAAAAACTTCAAAGAGATAATAGAGGATATTTCAGAATAAAATTCCGGCAAAAAAGGCCAACATGGATAGAAACGTGTCCAATCGTAAGAGAGAAGCAGCAAGACTTCGACAGCAAGAAAGACGTTGTTCGTCCGATAGAAAACTGATTCTCTTCCCAAGCCCAAAACTGATTTGTTTGGGAAAAAATTATTAACGGGCATTACACTAGTACAGTATAATATACACTGAGGTCGAGTACAGGAGTTTTGTGATAATCGTAATCAACACTGAGAATAGATTGATTGATCATAGCCGAGAAATCAACTGCATAGTAAAAATTCTCAAGTAAAGAATGAGAGTTTTGGAAAACCGTAAAAAAGCGAAGAAAAACTGAATTAGTGTCATTTACATACTTGAATAAGTTGAATATTAACCATTTTCGTTAGTTTATGTTCCTTATCAACTAAGATTGGTCTTCTAGTGGATGGAAGATTAGTAGTTAAGAAGGTCAAGCGAGTGTGCTGCAAGACCTTTTCTGAGAATTTGTGATAGAGTAGACATTAAGTTTCTTTGTAGACTTCTTTCATACACAATTTAAATGTTTTGTACGTCTGAATTTACTCTTAGATGGGATTTTTAGATGCATTACTGTTTCACTAACAGTGATAGACTATTCAATAAAAGAATTGAATTTATAAATAGTGTACACATCTAGAATTGACACAGTAACAAATAAAATTCACGGTATGTCTCAAGTAATATGTACATGAATGCATCCCATATTGGAGGTACCAATTCAGCAACTATACGAATAGTCTTGGAGCGTATTATTGTTTTGCAATGTTTGAAAATAAGTTTTGATGTTGCTCTAACCAAATGTATGTAGAGCCCACTTTATTGTCTCTATTCATTACTCTATGTTCTGACTTATTTTTGGGATTTCTAATAGAGTATCAAAATACTGGGATCGTTTAAAAATCTTTGATGCCAATTTCACAACGCTTTTCGAAAACATAAAATATTATGAACCCTACTATCTTGAATGTATTTTATAGTACTCACAATCTTGAGACCATGAGGTGAATAATCATGAGGCCACGTAGAATTAGTAATACAAACATAGAATTCATAATAGGCCACGTGTCGTCCAACAAAATCTGAGAGAAGGAAGAGCAAATCATGAGTATATGTGGTAATCCTGCAAGGTGTGGCCTCAGTTCTGCACGTCAGCTCTCGACTCCGTCGTCCACATCTGAAATCCTGGTGCACAAAACTGCGGGTTCATTTTTTCGCATGATTTGTCTCCATTGGCGGCAGAAGAAACGAGTCCGTCCGAACTTCCTGACTGAAACGCGGATGTCTCTCGTAGTTTTTAGAAAGGTGGCTGAGCTCCGATATTTTTGGAAGCTCAGTCACATTTTTTAGCCCCATCATCTGGGAAAGGGAAAGGAATAATTCCTTTGTGGTGTGAAATAATCCATGCAGAAATTTCGAAGATAATATTGATTTCAAACATATTGGTCTGTTAGAAATCGAAAGTGTTCGTTAGATATTTTTACGTGAGGTACGCATTAAAGTATCTCAGATTTACAGTTTTCTTACAATTTTTTGCTTATTACTTAGCTTAAAGCCTTTAAAAAGAATATGGATTGAGGCTTGACTTATATGCTTCTATAATGATCCATAAGAGTTTCCCTATTCTCTAATTATTTTTTATTTTATTTTAAACGCCGCTTATTATTTTTTATCATTTAAACACTGAATGCTATTACTAACAATGCTAACTTTTATAATTTCGTCAATTTCCGAATCTGAACAAAGAAAATACTTAACAGATGGCAGTAAAATACAGTAGCTAAAAGGTAATAAAAAATAATAACTTAAATTAACAGAATTATTACAGGGTGTCGCCGAACGCTGTTCTTGGATAAATGTTTGAAATATAAAGTAAAAATTTACCTCAGATTGTCAGAAAATCTGTTTCCTGTGTTTCAGTATACCTACTAAAAATTATCGTGAGTTGAGAATGAAATAATAATTCACTACTTTACGTGCGCGCAAACCATTGATGCAATTTTTTAGCATTTTCTTCTTGCCGTTGTGTCCACAAAGTTTTAGTAGAAATGCTACGTTTACTTCGTTTTTTTTTCGATAGAATGTAAGTTTTGTCGCGATCAATTTCTCTGAGTATTTTTTCATACTCACTGCAATACATGCTTAATACTATAATACAAGTTTTCCTCTATTGACTTAGAAAGAGATGACTCCATAAAGCGACCATAGTAGTTCAAAGGCCTTCATTTTTCCCACTTCGAAGTTTTACTCTGGTTTTGATAGAAACGCTCTGTCTCCTCTGTTCCATTGCCTGGCTTCTAGCAGCAAAACATTCAACTCGTAGTAGAAAATCGAATTTACAATCTAAAGTGGTATCTAAAAAATTCTGGCTTCATCTTCCTTTTGATCTTCTGGAAGAAAATACTTACTGTAAATGTATTACGCATTGTGTGAATCATTGCTGAGTGTTTTTACCATATCATCAAAGTTTGAGTTCATGTTCATAGGACTGATGTGATTCTAAAACAAAGATGAGTATGCCTCTTTTGAATGTCATCACGAACTAAGGAACAATCTTAAGGGGAAAAAATAATTCACACTTCAAACTCTAGCAGAACTAAATACGAAAAGAATAATCCACCTCTAACAAAGATTTCTTGATTATTTCACACTTATGTGACAAGTTTGACTACATAATACCATTTATTTCCAGCTTCGAAGCTCACGTACATCATAATTCTCATATCAACGGCCCTGATGGTATGCTTCCAAAAGTTTCGAATTAGCGACACACTTTCCTGCACGTCTCTGCACAAATGGGTTTCCAATTTCAATTCTACCAGGTCTCCTGCCCTAGTTTCCCTCCCTACCGCTATCCCATGCCCCGTCACTCATCCTGCGTTTCGGAGCAAAACTTTGACTCGATATCAAATCGGATTCCCAGACCGATTTGGTGGCGTAATGACTTAAAAGCCGCGCTGTGGGAGCCAGCGCGCCCTGGCGGTGGGGAAGCCGAGCAAGACAGGCACAAGACCAACTTAAGAAGATTATTGATAGACAGCACCGCTAAAAGTTTGGACATGAATTTTAGAAGGTCTTTCTAAGGCGGTAGCAACACGGCAGCTCGCATTATGGCCCGAAGCAAGAAGCAAGCACCGCTTACGGAAAGTGAGATATTGGTTTAAGCCTCTTGGTTGTTCTGCAGTAGAGCGTGAGTCTAAACGCGGCTGACTGAAACGATTTCGAGTTGAAATTTTGGGCTGTCTGTCAAACATAGGCGGATTCAGGCGCGTGGATTGTGAGGTCCAAGAATAAATTTAATACTAGGAGGAATTTCTGTATTCAAAATTTGTGCACGTTCTCTTACGCAATATTTACGTATACTAATAGACTACGTAAATATGACCTGGCGACTGAGAGAACTTAACGTTAAGACTTACTAACTCGTCAGTCTGGGAGGCCTCAAGTGCAGTGTTAACCAGATTGGACTACCAGACGTCAGTTATCAGGAGTTCTCAGTCGACCGGTGGCTCCACGTATGCGAAGTCAGAATTTATTCTTTTCACAGGCTTTCTGAATTCCGATAAATCGTCAAACCACTCTCAAGCTCTGACTTTGAAGTTCAGGTTTGAACATTCGAATACCAAGCTACTCTCAAGTTCTAATTTTGAAGTTCAGGTTTGAACATTCGAATACCAAGCTACTCTCAAGCACTGACTTTGAAGTTCAGGTCTAAACATTCGAATACCAAGCTACTCTCAAGCACTGACTTTGAAGTTCAGGTCTAAACATTCGAATACCAAGCTACTCTCAAGCACTGACTTTGAAGTTCAGGTCTAAACATTCGAATACCAAGCTACTCTCAAGCACTGACTTTGAACTTCAGGTCTAAACATTCGAATACCAAGCTACTCTCAAGCACTGACTTTGAAGTTCAGGTCTAAACATTCGAATACCAAGCTACTCTCAAGCACTGACTTTGAAGTTCAGGTTTGAACATTCGAATACCAAGCTACTCTCAAGCACTGACTTTGAAGTTCAGGTCTAAACATTCAAATACCAAGCTACTCTCAAGCACTGACTTTGAAGTTCAGGTCTAAACATTCGAATACCAAGCTACTCTCAAGCACTGACTTTGAACTTCAGGTCTGAACATTCGAATACCAAGCTACTCTCAAGCACTGATTTTGAAGTTCAGGTGTGAACATTTGAATACCAAACTACTCTTAAGCATTGACTTTGAAGTTCAGGTCTGAATATTTGAATACCAAGCTACTCTCAAGCACTGACTTTGAAGCTCAGGTTCCATTTAGAAGGCTACGCTGCTCAGCTGGACGCTGTGCCAAGCCTCCTGCAATATTGACAAACTTTGCGTTAAAATTTTCGACTGTTTTGAAGCACTATCGTAGAAGTGTTGTACATGTACTGTTTGTTTCACGGTAGCAATGTCGTCATGTGCTTTGGATCTAAAATTCAACAACCTAATAAATGAGTTATTAAATTTGTAAGTTTTAAAATACGGCTCCAATATTAAAGTCGTTGAATTTATTATTACTATTATGACAAGTTTTTCATGTGGGTACAGGCAGTTTATTAGCTAGAACTAGTATTGAAAAGTTCATAAATAGCAAAATCTAAAACTCGATTGCTCCAGTTCAGAAGCCCTTTTGCAATCCATTCTAAAATGTCCCCGAAGCTGCGTTCCTTTCGTCTGTTATGCAGCGCGAAGGACCCCGAGATTCTCTCGTTGGCCCACTTTTCGTTCCATTTTAGGGCCCATTTTGCGGCGAGTTTAGAAGCAATTCTGTCGCATGGAACTCGTCCGAATTCTCATTGTGTGTAGCAGGACTCGCTGGCTTCAGCAAGGACTTTGTTTGCCTGAAATAAAGATTACTGGTGGCGCCACCGAAAATTGTGGCAAATTATTGACCATCGCTCTAAAATATAAAAATATTTCCTCGAGTAACCATGTTTTTCACTACGTAGGGATTAGCCTGGGCAGAACATACACTAAGTCTATGAAATGTCCTCGTTTTAAAACGGCTGTCATTTTTACTATGCATTGAATAACATCAGCTCTGTGAGATTAAATTATTTTTAACAATACACATCCCCTATCAAACATTCATTTCATCAAATTTAGTCGTTCAATAATACTCTTGGTCATCCTTGTAGTGTATTTAGTAGTTTTGCGTAAAAACGTTAACGAAGCAACTGACTCGCGTGATTTAAGAGTTCGATGCCTCCTCGTGTTGGTTGAACAATACGGTCATAGAAAAGCAGTAGAATAGAATAGAATGAGGCTATAGGAACGAACCTTCTGGCCCATTCTTGGGTCGGATAATTACTTCGATAATTATTCGGTTGTTTTACCCAAGTCCCATGCCGTATTTCTAGCCGCGTCAACCATGTCGGCAGCGGGTTTCGAACCCGGGTCTTTCCGCTCGCAAGCAGATTCGCTCACCAGTCGACCAAGCTGGTGACGCGACTATGTTATTTGCTCACTCGCTATCATAACAAGATTATTAGAACTGAAGAACTAAAGTCCCTCACCTTCCGTAAATGCTATTTCTTCTGAAATTTTCTATCCTACAGTATATGGGAAAATGTAAGAGCATATTACGTTCTAATACAAAAACAATCATCAGCATTCTGTTGTATTTCTTACCTTACTGATCCGTTACTCAGTGGCATTTATTCGTCATATAGAAGTAAAGGACTAAACAACGTTTTGAAGTTCAATATCAGTAATTTTACGGAGCTTAATCATTCTGTGACATTTAATTGTTTAGTTACATTCAATCACTGATGAGCATCAGGCTAATGTAAAACATTTGTATTAATACATAGCCATTTGTGTAATATTTTATTGCAATAAAATAATTTGTTATATGCATACCGGTACATATTATGCAAAATTAGAATTGCAAATGAATTTAACGACGGTGTGATGTTAAATTCACTAAGTAATACATTGTTTTTTACTGTATTAAGTCATCGTCATTTGCCTTATTTATCACTATTCAGCACACTTTTTGTTCTTACTGCTTTTTCGCTCGTACCACGCTTCTATTTTGAAATTAATGAAAAATTTTTGTTCAGCTTAAGAAAAACCGATTTTATGGTCTGAAAAATATTATTTCAAATTGATTGCGCCCATGAATAAATACTTGGAAATATTACCCATTGTTATTTCTTTCTTTCAACAAGAACGCTCGCTTTTCATTGAGGCCTTCTCTAAAGTAAACTATTAACTAGAACATGTACTATTAAACATCTACAGATGATCATGTTTAGCTTCATAGTTCATTATTAACAAGAGCATGTACTGAACATGCACTGCTTCATAGTTCACAAGAGTTCACAAGTTCTCATAATTCACAAGAACATGTACTGTTCACTGCATTCAGTGCGTGTTGAAGAAGAATATTCTGGTTTTCATTGAATTCAGTGCGTGTTGAAGGAGAATACTCTGATTTTCATTGAATTCACTGCCTGTTGAAGGAGAATACTCTGATTTTCATTGAATTCAGTGCGTGTTGAAGGAGAATATACTCTGATTTTTATTGAATTCAGTGCGTGTTGAAGGAGAATACTCTGATTTTCATTGAATTCACTGCTTGTTGAAGGAAAATACTAGGATTTTTATTGAATTCACTGCCTGTTGAAGGAGAATACTCTGATTTTCATTGAATTCACTGCCTGTTGAAGGAGAATACTCTGATTTTCATTTAATTCAGTGGGTATTGAAGGAGAATACTCTGATTTTCATTGAATTCACTGCCTGTTGAAGGAGAATACTCTGATTTTCATTGAATTCAGTGCGTGTTGAAGGAGAATACTCTGATTTTCATTGAATTCACTGTCTGTTGAAGGAAAATACTATGATTTTCATTGAATTCACTGCCTGTTGAAGGAGAATACTCTGATTTTCATTGAATTCAGTGCATGTTGAAGAAAAGTACTCTGATTTTCATTAAATTCAGTATATCTTGAAGAAGAGTACTCCGATTTTCCCTGCCAGGCTCCAGCGCACGGAATTTCGTCGCCTGGACAGCCTTATTTCCCCATCGATGGAGAGCGTAATTTGGTCTCGTAAGGCTTTTATTTATAAGAAAATAAATTTCGTCTGGAGCTACATTTTCCACGAAACAAAAGAGCAAGAATGGAGTCAACATTGGTCCAGAACTAGTGGCTGGGTCCACATTATTAATTTGAAGTATTGGTCGAACTAGTGACGGGTCAATAATTGGTATTGACAGGTCACTGCCTGAAGTATTGGTCGAACTAATGACGGATCAATGCTTGGTATTGACAGGTCACTGCCTGAAGTATTGGTCGAACTAATGACGGGTCAATGCTTGGTATTGACAGGTCACTGCCTGAAGTATTGGTCGAACTAATGATGGGTCAATGCTTGGTATTGACAGGTTACTACCTGAAGTATTGGTCAAACTAGTGACGATCTAAAGTTCAGTTTTGACTTGTCACAATCTTGGTATTGTCTAGTCAACTGCTTGCGATTGAAGAGCCATGCTAAGTAATTTGATGACCATTGCTTGGTAAGGAACTAATTATTTTCTTTTCTGTTTCATAGGCCTAATAATTTCGAATCCCAAACTCTAACTCAGAAGTGAAACATGAACTAAAATAACAATACCAAGATAAGTTTGAAGAACAATGGACTTCTGGGTACTTTGTCAACGTAAGTCAAATACATAATAAATTTATAGTTTGGATTTAATGACCTTTATTAGAACAACTATTGATAAATAATTCTAGGGCAGCATTCCATCTAGTTGTGAGGTGTTCAGAGAGGTACCGAGTCTTATTCCTGTGCACCGCGAGTTATATTTCTGTGTACATGTCATATTTTCCACGTACTACTAGTAATTTAACTATAATGTACCAAAAGACATGTAATGGTTGTCTATCGCGAGTCTTTTAATAATTGTGCATTGCAAGAGTATACTTATTGCGTACCATGAATCATATTTATGTGTCAGATAACTATGTGTATCAAGAGCTATTTAACTATTGTCTACCACTAGTCATAGAATTACTGTGTAATGTGAGTCAGGTAATTATTGAGTATAAATTGATGACTGAGAGTATGAGTTTTATCGCACCTCCTTTTATTCTTCTTTACTCTTGGTGCCTGTGAGTAACTGATGTTGCAGTGCGTGGCTGCAGTGCTTGTGTTTGATTAAGACGCCTGTGCGTAATTGATATCTTAACTTTAGACGACATGGGACTTGAATAGCAGTCCATGAATGAACCAATCGGCCCGTTAATGGTACCATATTCTATTCTATAATAATCAAAGTTATGTAATCGATGTTATTTACAGTGAGTAAGAAAATTTCAACCTCTTTGATTGAAAAAGTAATGGAAGAAATGTCACCAGTGAATTCATGTCTATTTTTATTCTCTTTGAGAAGGGGAGCAAATGTTATCAGAAGCAGCATAAACAGTAATGAAGGTTACCATCACTGCTGGCAGTAGCAATAAGGAGCCTTAATGCAGGGTGCAGCAACATAACTTCCTTCTTTCAAAGGAAGTTCCTTTCAAAATAAAGAAATTATGTTGCCGGACCCTGTATGACCATCAAGTAAACGGAAACTGGAAAGCAGTGCGAGAGCAACAGTGGCTTTTATCTTTCCTAAAAATCTCCAGTCAGGTGTGAACTTTGTAATTAAGTTGGAGCGTTTCTTCACAAACAGACACGCAAAATTTTCTTGCTGTTGTTTGAAGAAAATAGCCAAATGAAATTCGGATTTTCTTTTCTACAAAGAAAGAAAGGAGTTTTATTGTTTCGTTGTATCTGACTATAGAAGAAGCATCAAATTTCGCTCGGTAACGTTTGATCTGTCCCCTTTGCGAACAGAACGGTATCGCTTTGTTTTTTATTAGAGGAACAAGAAGAATTAACAAGAAATACAGAAATTGCAGGAATTGCTGGGTGAAATTAATTTGATGATATAAGATGAAAGCCGCCGTGACATTGGCATTCATTGCTTCAACAGCTTAGCTGCTATCTTTAAATCTGTTCATATCAGCACCTGGTCAAGAGAGCGTCTGGCCGTGTCAGCACCTGGTCAAGAGAGTGTCTGGTCATGTCAGCACCTGGTCAAGAGAGCGTCTGGTCGTGTCAGCACCTGGTCAAAAGAGCGTCTGATTATGTCAGCACCTGGTCAAGAGAGCGTCTGATATGTCAGCACCTGGTCAAGAGAGCGTCTGGTCATGTCAGCACCTGGTCAAGAGAGCGTCTGATATGTCAGCACCTGGTCAAGAGAGCGTCTGGTCGTGTCAGCACATAGGCCGTCTATGATGCCCTGGACACAACGGTTTCAGCAGACCTGAGAACTTAAGAACTCGTCTGCACAAACCTGACTTGAGAATTCGCCTGCGCAGTCCCATAGACTTGAGAATTCGCCTGCACAGTCCCATGGACTTGAGACTTCGCCTGCGCAGTCCCATGGACTTGAGAACTCGGCCACAACGGTTCCAAATCCAGGCTGCAATATTTATAGCGGCAGCTGGTGATGCATGGCACTCTTTGTCTCTCCAGCCCCCAGTGTTCTCCTGCGACTGACTCTTAAATGTCTGTTCGCTGAACAACATCTGCACTTTTTTTATCGATTTGGCTGTACTTTGAACAGTTCTGTATACGATCAGTCATAAAGCTACGTAATTTCTCGATTTTTTTGAACAAACACTTGCTGTTGTTCTTGTTTAGATCGTTAAATTCATAGACGTATTAAATAAGGATATGCAATCGGACAATCATTCTATGATGGAAGAGATTGTAAATTCTTGACTTGACGTTAAGCATAAAAGATAACTTGCGAAGGCAGAAAATCATTTCATGAGTTAGTTTATTTTCCTTTCACTTCTACAGAGGGCTGTACAAAAACTAGGTAATTTAATACGGTTCACATAATTGTTGGAAACAGAAAACAATTATTGTTAGCAAACAACATCAGTGATTCGACTTTATTTATCGACCTAAAGAATTCTGACTAAATTTCATCGTATTTCTTCAGTTGCCTGAGTTGATGTCATTTTTTGAAGAGAACAATCATTTTGCGTTGAAAATTTCATGAAAACTGTGGCATTCTAGCTTCCCAGTCAGCTTCCCAGTCAGCTTCCCAGTCAGCTTCCCAGTCAGCTCCCCAGTCAGCTCCCCAGTCAGCTCCTCAGTCAGCTCCCCAGTCAGCTCCCCAGTCAGCTCCCCAGTCAGTTCCCCAGTCAGCTCTCCAGTCAGCTCCCCAGTCAGCTTCCCAGACACTACCACTCTGGTAGAGAGGCCGCCATAGTAACCTCTGTAGATTTTAGTGCTGTGTTGAAATGGCCCTAAGACTGCCTCTAAACTGCTCAATGTCTCAACCTGTAACTCGTTCTTCCTTCACTAGAACACAGTGCATTGTACATGCGCTCTCAGATTGACGCATTTACTTATGCATACGAGCTCCTGTTGCCTGAAGCATTGGTAAAAATGAATGTTTTTTTTCAAATCAACATGGATGTAATAGATTCAAGTTCTTTTCATATGTTGTAGAAAAATATTTCTGCAGTTCATACAAGTAATGTTTAAGGGCTCTTTAAAGTATCTTTTCAGTCTACAATTGATAATTTAAACCTTTTAGGAATCAGTGCAAGGGCATTATAGCCTCCTTTATATGATACGAAGAAAGAATTGTTGGTGGTGGCTGTTCTGTATCGAAATTTTGTAAGTTGAAACTTCATGAAAGCAAGGGTGAGGGAGAGCAAAAAATACGTGGCAAAAAGAGGATGTGTGCGGAGCTTGTGTGGTCTAAAAATAACGATGATGGACCCAGTGTAGTAACCGGATTAGAACTCACCAGATGCCTGTCGGAAAGTCTCAAGTACGGGCAGCTTCAGTAACTACAGTTACTGAAGTTTAGGAACTCGTGACAGAGAGGGCGAGAAAATTACTAGATAAACCCAGCCCTCTAGATAGTTTAGGGAAGACAAACTCTAGTGAAGTGATGGGTGGCATAACGCATGTTTTATCTTCAAGAAACGAAATGGGAAATTGACGGGGTAAAAAATATCAAATGGAAATACATTTTAAGCTTGAAAAAACAATGACTTGACATGTTGATTACGTATTGGTACATATGTGTACCACATGTATATTATCTGAACCGCAGTTTTGAACAGCCGTAGTAACGTGATGAAAAATGAATAAAATCATAAGACTGATTGGTTCAACAGACTTTGTTTCGATGTTCTCGAAAAGCTTAACAAGGCTGATGACTTGGCTCCGATGGAAGATTATTGAAATGAGACTGAGATTTATGTTGGAGAATTGCGGCCATCAGTTCGGGGAGCTGATGCTGTACCGTGAGCTAAGTTTACACATCACGATCTGTTGAGGATGCACCGCTCACCAAAAACACAACTCTACATCCATGCAGTGTACTCTGTTGAGGTTGCACCGCTCATCAAAAACACAACTCTACATCCATGCAGTGTACTCTGTTGAGGTTGCACCGCTCATCAAAAACACAACTCTACATCCATACAGTGTACTCTGTTGAGCATGCACCGCTCGCCGACACAGAACACAACTCTACAACCATGCAGTGTACTCTGTTGAGGATACACCGCTCACCAATACAGAACACAGCTCTACATCCATGCTTCGTTCTCTGTTGAGGGTGCACTGTTCACCAACACAGAACACACTCTACATCCATACAGTGTACTCTGTAGAGGATACACCGCTCACCAACACAGAACACAACTCTACGTCCATGCAGTGTACTCTGTTGAGGATACACCACTCACCAACACAGAACACAACTCTACATCCATGCAGTGTACTCTGTTGAGGATACACTGCTCACCAACACAGAACACAACTCTACATCCATGCAGTGTACTCTGTTGAGGATACACCGCTCACCAACACAGAACACAACTCTACATCTATGCAGTGTATTCTGTTGAGGATACATCGCTCACCAACACAGAACACAACTCTACATCCATACAGTGTACTCTGTAGTGGATACACTGTTCACCAACACAGAACACAACTCTACATCCATGCAGTGTACTCTGTTGAGGATACACCGCTCACCAACACAGAACACAACTCTACATCCATGCAGTGTACTCTGTAGAGGATACACTGTTCACCAACACAGAACACAACTCTACATCCATGTCTCGTACTTCGATGAGATGCATCGCGACCGTCACAGCTCCAGAGATGGCGCCCGGCAGCGTGACAGAGAGCCACAATGGGATTTGATGGCCTCGTGATGGCCAAAAAAGGTGGCTGCAGCAGCGCCAATACACAGATGAAGGACAGACCACACTTGCTTTACGACATAGACTGCCTCCCTTGTGTGTTCATGGCGCTGTCGGTAAACAACCAACCTGTCGAACGCCCAGGGTGCAACATTGCGGAGAAATATTTGACAATAACTGTCTCATCAGTGCGTTGTGGTGATGACTTCGTGGAACTCGTGTTGTCCACGCGAAAGTTGCTTCAAGGCATTACCGTAGCACGCTTCTCTGAATTCAAGGGAACAATTTTTGCACGATATTTATGCAGTACATAATTCAAGTTCACCTAAAATTATTTTTACGTATCCATTTACGTAGGAATTGGGCTAGTTTATGATTTTATTTAGTAGAATTTGTAGTTCTCAGTTCACACAACACATGTTTCTAAAGCATAATAACTCAACGGATCATTCAGATAATAATTAAACAATAGAGGTCTTGCAACTTGTACTTGAACTTGTACTGAAAAATATTTCTTTGTAGATGACTGCATCCCAACTACGCTGAGAAAGAAATGCAAATTGATGGTACTGATATTTAATTATCTACAAAGTTGTGCATTTCTTTAATTTTGCTGTAAATATTGGGTTATTTAACTCTAATGTCAAGTTATTTATGACAGATAATGAGCTATGTTGAATGGTCACTTACTTGTAAACAATATCAACAGCAACTCTATAGGGCAGCAAGCGCTTTCATGTTCGTATTTACTCCTGGTCAGTTGTAAATTCAGCTGAGCTAATATTCAGTACATACACTGGGCACTGAGTGTCTCGTTACAGAAATTTTTACATCAGATCACAAGCATTATTTAATAGTCATTTTTCACTTAAAGATTTTTGGAAAATTAGTTACAAGTGAAAGCATTATATCACGGCACTTTGATAGTTTCAACTTGACGGGAACAAAATATCAGATATCAGCCAAAATAAGTTAAAAATGAAAAAGCAAGTTAAAAAAGAGTTTTTGGTACTTCAGTATGACAATTTCATTGTATGAACCTTAGTTTTGTAATTTTCATCGACTATAACCATCCCTCATTTTTCAGTCTAGAATGGAAGTAAGCGATGTTTATATTTAGGGCTTATGATACATATGGTAAAACAATTAGATAGTTAAATATTTATTTACTAATATAACTTCCATTGCTTTCTAAAATTTCAACTTGTACGTCAGCGAACTTATAGCTACGTTTTTCCTTTTGCCAGTGATGTAAAATATGCACTCATGTTTTCAACCTTTTCTCTACATGCCAGCCTAAGACCATCCAAACGACTCCAAAGTCTTCTTAATAATTTATGATTCAAAATGAACAAGATGAAAGGAATACGGAGGATGAAGCAATAGTTCCCTAATGGGCATTTCCAAGAGACTTTGAGTTGATCGAGTCGTGTGAGAACAATTCTTGCACAGCTTGCAATCAGCTAGAATTGGCAGTAATTCTTTAGTTATTGTCTCATCACATAATGATGGTTAATTCCTACTACATGTATCCAACCATTCATCAAACATGATGTTTTTTTTGCGAGGTGTAATTCCTAGATTTATCCGCAATCGACAATGTTTAACGTTGTGGTAAAGGGCTCACTTGGCATCACCTGTAATAAGCCTGATAAAAATTCAAAGCTCACAACGTAAAACAGGTGTAATATAATTGTTGCATAAAGTGTGATATGGGTGGATACCGCTTAAGCTCATGGTCTCTATAATATTTTAGAAAATATGCGTCTTTACATTTGGTAGACGATAACAAAAGACACTTCTTCAATAAATGCCCGCAAAAATCGGTCTTGAAATCTAACCCTAAAGTCAGCTGCATCAAAGAGGACCGCGTAATAGATCCTCTCGGTAAAATCACCAGGCTCTTTCTGAAAGAATTGTTTTTTGAATACACCTTGTATACATGTTTGGTTACATCAGGTTCATGTGTTTACAAGGTGAGAAACAAACCATCGTTTAATATCATGATTAATCATTTTTATTCTGACAATAGTTAACGCCTCTGTTAAATTGCTAAGGACTTTTTTATTGGAAGGAAAGTAGAATATCTCTTCGCCAGTGATCTGACCTTTCGAGCTTCGCGCACCTTTATATTCTTTCTGCATAGTGAGTCAGTTTCACGGTAGTCGAACAGTCAAAAATTCACTTTCAGTGTTGAATTTCAGCTCGGTAGCTCACAAGGTAATGGTTTATCAATGGGCGTGATCAGTGTAACTTATTATGGCCGTTGATCGTCTAGGTCATAATGAACTGCCTTTACAGTCCAGCGTTAGCTAATGAAGGCCTTCGAGGGAGGCCGAGGGGCATCGTAATTGGTGGCTGGAAGTTGAGACACGTAAGTTAAGGTGTGCAACACCCCAATTTTTGACCTAGGCTAGAGCATCCCAGGTTACGAGCTATGTGCTTACTGGCACCTGGCGTGTTAGTGCTTCTAAATGCTCGTATAGTATGTCACACATAACTACCGTATCTGACGGCATATACGACGTGACGACGAACACGGTATATAAGAAGAAGTACTGAGTGTAAGCTGGGTCAGTGAGCGTCAGAGAGAAGATTAGCCTAGGTCTACGGGAGGTCTCAAACTTCACCCACGATGATAAGACGCAGGGCGATTTTTTGAGTCAAATTTTGGAAAAAAATGGCTTCGTATATGCCGTCAAATACGGTTTTTATTGGTACTCTGTGCTCAAAGTAGAGCGAACTAACGTTAGAGGGATGGATTTTCAATAGAAGCCTATTTCAGTTTAATTGGATTAAGTGCAGTACGTAAGGTCACTTCCTCTTTTACGTCTTTTAAACTGCTTTTAGATCATCAAAACGTAAAGCACTACCAGCTTTTGAAGCCATTTTTAAGTCTCCGGTATGTCTTAACTCAGAAGCATGGAGAAGCTCCAACCATAAATTTTCGACAGTACGTGGACAGTTGCTCCACTTGTGTGCTTTACAATTTAAGTAATGAGCAGAGCGGACATAAGTGGGCAACACCATCAGATATAAAGCTTGAGTCATTAGAGCGTACGTTCCTGCGAGCTGAGTGGCAGCTCGTGAAAGAAGCATTGAGAAATGATAATAAGGAATGAAAAAAATGAAAAATGAGAGAAATGAGGGAAGTATTCTTTCAACGTGAGAAAGCCTGACTTCGCCTGTACTGTGGCCTGATTTCAAACACAGGAGGGTGGGGAATAAAGTGACGACTGGAATTTGATTAATTTTAAGATAGCACGCACAACAGACATATAATTCAGGATCATCATATTTTACTGCTCTTTATTCATACGTTATTGTTGAAAATGTATCTTTGGTTGGGATTTTGCCACAAAAAAATGTACCAGAGTATATAGGTAATTTAATAACACAGAATATACGAACATGCTTATAAAAACTGAATGAACATTTCAACTTTCATCATACATAACACTAAGCGAACTGACAAACGAATTAGAAATCGTTACATCAATTTTCACTTTGATTTGCCATGTAAATTTCAAGATTTTAGCCTTACTGTTGATACTCGATTTTTTATCTAGCGTTGTTTGTGACTTATTTAGTACAAAATTTTCATTTTTGTCCATACATTTATTTTCTTCATCAAATAAGTCATGTTGTACATTTCCTAACCAGAAAGAAACTCACCAAAGATTCCTCAGGGCACTGTAGTGAGGCTGCGTGGTTTTTCTTCAGTGATGAACAATAACTGATCCAATGCCAGGCACAAAATCATTTAATTATTCCATTATCATTTCAGTTTTGATTGAATATTTGATTGCTTGTGTCCTTGAGGGCGAACATTACGAATTAATGAAATTAATATTGTTCAATCAATCTTACAATGAATTTTTGTATATTTTCCAACATAAATTTATTTAATTAGCTTACTCGAAAATAAAGGATCGTAATTAATAATTTCACCATTCGCTCAATACAGCTGGTAAGGAATTAGAACAATCTTAACAATTTCTAGCATTTATTTATAATGAATAAACGGAGAGTGTATCATACAGAGCACAGATACATCGCTCAAATGTGAGTCTTTTCAACATCATTGAAACTTGGAAAAGAGTAAGCATTAGCCTACCGCCGGGTGCAATTGATCTGAGAGGCACAGTTACTTTAATTTTGCTAAGCACTTGTAAACTTGTGCCTGATGGAAGTTTAAATACTTCACAAATTTTCCACTATCGAACAACGTGACACACAAACCGACTTCTTGAAGTGAGGGTCAGTTGATGGGTGTCTTTGTTTACTTGAGCTCAGAATTTTGTCTTGCAAACAGCCAGCTGTTCTCTCAATCCCACGGAAGCTCAAGACGAAGGCATGAGATTAAAGGAGAAGATATGACTTTTTCCGCTCATGACAACTTCAAATTAAGTCATGTTATGTTGTCTTTACTTAATCAAGTATGTTTTAACAATATTTTCCTAAATAATGCTTGTACTTCAATGTCCTCGTGTGTTAACTAACTGGTGGTAGTCTCATAGGGAAGAACGGGTGATCCTGGGGATACAGCGGAGTGCAGGATGCGTGATCCTGCAGATACAGTGGAGTGCAGGATGTGTGATCCTGCAGATACAGTGGAGTGCAGGATGTGTGATCTTGGAGATACAGAGGAGCGCAGGATGTGTGATCCTGCAGATACAGTAGAGTGCAGGATGTGTGATCTTGGAGATACAGAGGAGCGCAGGATGTGTGATCCTGCAGATACAGTGGAGTGCAGGATGTGTGATCCTGCAGATACAGTGGAGTGCAGGATGTGTGATCCTGCAGATACAGTGGAGTGCAGGATGCGTGATCCTGGGGATACAGTGGAGTGCAGGATGTGTGATCCTGGAGATACAGTGGAGCGCAGAATGTGTGATCCTGGAGATACAGTGGAGCACAGGATGTGCGATCCTGGAGATACAGTGGAGCGCAGGATGTGTGATCCTGCAGATACAGTGGAGCGCAGGATGTGTGATCCTGGAGATACAGAGGAGCGCAGGATGTGTGATCCTGCAGAGACGCAGTAGGAGGGTAGAATGTGTGATCCTGCAGAGACAGATGAGTACAGGATGTGTGATCCTGTAGCTACAGAAGAGTGGAGGATGTGTGATCCTGCAGAGACAGAGAAGGAGTGCAGGATGTGTGATTCTGCAGAGACACAGCAGAAGTCCAGAATGTGTGATCCTACAGAGACAGAGGAGTGCAGAATGCGTAATCCTAGAGAGACACAACAGAAGTGAGGGATGCGTGATCCTGCAGAAACATATTGAGTGAAGAATGTTTGATCCTGCATATACAACGAAGGAGTGCAGGATGTGTGATCCTGCAGAGACAGAAAAGGAGTGCAGGATGTACGCTGAATTATTATTATTTTAATCTATGTATTTGGAATCAGGTCCATCGTGGCATCTAGAAGTAAGGGCCACATTTGATTGTATTTGTCTCACATTCTTTTCATATTTACATTCTTTTTTATTACAAATATTTGCTTCCATAACCAACAACATTTCAGTGACCAAGCACACAAAGTGCTTGGTCACTGAAATGTTGTTGGTTATGGAAGCAAATATTTGTAATAGTTGTAATGAGAGATTATCATCAAACATTTGACAAATACTGTACTTGTTAAAGTAGACGGAGCAAATGCTGTTTTTTTTCAATAATCAGCATCGCCAGAGCTCATGTTTCTATGACGTTTTTGAAGTGATATCATAAGAGGAAAACCTAAAGGACTGAGAAAAGTGAAAGTTTAATAATGGATTTCTCAATGAAAGTAGAGTATGTTTTATGTGGCCTGTCGTCAGAGTGTATGAATAATAATCGATAGTTTGAAAGTCATTCAAAATTCAGAAGCATAATCCACTCCGACCAAGGAGAACAAAACTCCACTTACTGATGTTCCTAAACTCGCCCCTCGCTTTGCAGTCTGATGCCCAATGCTAGCCTGTGTTGAATTCTCCCATTGAAAATCTCAAGTTTGAGGGATACTACATGCCTCTATTGGTATGAAGATGCTGTGTTGACAAAGTGCACGTTAGTCCAGTTATGCTATAAGAGAAGAGGATGCGTCAGCTTGCGAGTACTGAGTTTTCCAGGGAGCCTAAGCCTCATCAGTAGGCATGGCCGGGGCCCCTAAAGGCCTCCCTAAGGACATGCCTAGCACGTGTCGATGTACCACAGCCTGCAAAAGTATCTTCCATCAGCGTCTTTACGTCGAGACTTTTTGGTGCATAAGATCTTCTTCTTGTATCTCCTAGGGCATAGAGAAAATGACCTACATGGGCCTGTAGATAAATATAAGGTAGGCTGAAGGCGTAGCTCATACTGGTCATTTCAAGCTGTGTCCTCAACTGAAGTGTCTCACTTAAACTTCATCTCATCGTATTTAATATAAGTAGTAGAGGGTACATTTGTTTTTTTTTCGTTGTCCTTTTGGTAGAAAACATACTTGACGAGCGAAAGGAACAATTTTTTAAGGTGGACCAAACCAGCTTTTTCAGTTTCTTGTGGAATGTGTGAAATATCTATATATTTTGCACGTTTTTTTAAAATTATTTAACATAGTATCAAGTGAAATTGAGCAGATTTTGTTTATTTCTGCCTCATGTTTTGTGTGTCTTTTGTGTTGAAATACTGGACAGCTGTTTAAGTGTATAATTTCTAGTACTGTACTTCGTCGAGAGTAACATACCTAGTATAGATACGGTCTCATGTTTTCCCTCTACTTGAAGACGGCAATTTCCTCATGTTTTAAAGAAAAGGATGTTGACATTAAGAAGGCACTTGCACGATTTTTTTCGATTCTCCTAGCTAGAATTAACAAAGACAGCGTCAGTTACTTGATAGGAATGTGTGTTCTAAGCTCCGCGTTGAGAATACATGTGCCGCTAAAACAATTATTTCTCAATGCAAAAACGCGTTTGCTTTTAGTTCTAAACACTGATACGTACGATTTAATATTTGCGTCAAACATTTCTTGATATTTGTTTCCGTTTAGTTGTACTTGTTGCTTTTTTTAACATCCCTCAAGGTAGTTCAATAGTGATGGAGTTTTGATAGTGTATTCTTCTTTAGTTTTGAACTTCAAAGTAAATAATGACATTGTATGTATATATACAGGTATATTAAAAAAATGAATGTTTTTTTAGTTCTCGATTTCAGTGCTTACATTAATTTAAATGTCTAATATTAGATGAATTACATTGCTGTAATTGTTCACTCGAAAGTAACTTTGCACCTCTTCATTGCGCGGAAACTGAAGGTTGACTGAAGTAATAAACAGTTCAGTAAAACAATTTAGAAATGATATTTGTTAATGTAGTTCTTGATTTGGGGTTTCTTCTTTCTTTCACTGGACATTAGTAAGACAGATGGAGGAGCTTATTCTGAAACCTCCCCTTGGGCACTATAACAGTGAAAACACTCTGTTTCCAACTCATGAATTAAAACATGAGAACATTATTAAAAACGTAAAACTTGTTGCTTGGTACGAATCTTCATGGCGTTTGGGTTATGGGTCACTGTCCTACTTAGTGAAAGATTGCTGATGTATGAACTTAATCCTGAATTATTCAACAAATAAATTGAGGCAGTTGTTCTTTTTAACTGGAAATCAGGTTGTCTTTCAACATATTCAATGAAATTAATGTCCTTAAACTATGAAAAAAATTTTACCTGAACATTGATAGAAGCAATTAAAATCTTCATCAGGGATAATTATAATTCAACTACCAATACGATCTTTAAGTTTCTTATAAAAGATTTGTGAAGCGAAGATAATTTAACTTGGAATGAAAGCCGGGGGAAAGAAGCGGAGATTTTTACGAACACAGTCAGAGGTCAGGTTTCTGCCCACCGTTGATAATAGACGGTGACTGAGGACAGAAATACGGTCATGGCCTCCCACTGCCGGAAATTGGCAGTTTTAAAGCGAATTTTTGCCGACGACAGAGAAAGTTCAGCTTCTGTGGTGTTGTTGAGCAGGTGAAAAGTTTTTGGCCGTATGGAAAGAGTAAGCAACTTGACTGTCGATGAGTGCAGGTAGATGGAATGAATAAGCAACTTGACTGTCGATGAGTGCAGGTAGATGGAAAGAGTAAGCAACTTGACTGTCGATGAGTGCAGGTAGATGGAAAGAGTAAGCAACTTGACTGTCGATGAGTGCAGGTAGATGGAAAGAGTAAGCAACTTGACTGTCGATGAGTGCAGGTAGATGGAAAGAGTAAGCAGCTTGACTGTCGATGAGTGCAGGTAGATGTTTCATGAAGCAGACGTAAATACTATAAAAGCTTGAGATGGAAATCTTGGTGGTAAAATCTCACGAAGAACATCACTCCAAAGAAAAACTTTCAGAAATGAAAATCAATATTTTAAGCAAAGTCGTAGGTTGAACCAAATCAATAAAAACACAATGAGGTGTATAGTTACGAAAAGGCTTATGTATCTGGTTGAAATACTTGAAACACAAGTTCATTCCAGGCTATTTGTAATGGATCACATAAATAAAAAAAGGCATTGGTGAGTTGTGGTTACTGCAAAAGTGTCGAGGACTTAGAAATTATTTGTTCAATTTGCGAAATGAACCCTCGAAAGTTCTTCGTCAAGAATCAACAGTTATCTGTTCGAGCTGAAATCCTTTGCTTTTCATATAAAAAATACAAATTTTCATTGACTGACTATAATTTACATCAAATTTGTTATAATGCATTAACGGTTGCAATGTATTTCATATTATCTTAGTGACAGGATAATTGCTGACCGAGGTGTGGATTCTGACCAAACAAAGCGATAATTTCTGTGCACCATGTAAAATTGACGAAATTTTGAATGACATCCTTTTTTCAATTGTTGAATCATACTTTCGAGTACTAAGTAATTTTAGCTCTCTGGCTGCACTGTGTGTCAACTATATCTTGCTACTATATGCAAAACTACTGTAAATCACAGTGTCGGAAACATTGAATCAGATGAGTGTATAATGTTTATACCAAATGGGTCATGAATGAGTTATCCGGGCATTTTTGAAGCCACACACAGTTATAACTCAAAATACCTAGTAACCAATGGCTGTAATTCTTTTCTACCGTTTAAATGACCAGTTCAATTTTGCAGCACTCGTATACAGGTGTTAACATTGTCGTAGAAGATAAATTCCACTTCAGGCCAGAAATAAGTTTTTGAAGATTTTGAATTTAATATTGATTGTTCTTGCACGAACACTGAGATTGTTGTGACTTGAAAGGGAGTTCAAGCGCTTAAAATGAAAATAAAAAGTACATCGAAGTCTGAACTCAAGAAGAATCTCATGTAGTTTCATGTCAACTAGGATGTTGTTCATTTCTTGACGCGGACAGATCGCTTTTTCAACTGGATAATTCATTGGCCTCTAACAAATAGCGAAATATAACCTAAATTCTTCTACATAGGCACTTTACTAGAATTTTAAAGAGACCAACTCCAGCAGGCAAACTCCCAATTTCAAAAGAATGAGAAGTATTATTGAACCATCCCAAAGGAGCATAAATGCATAAATGAATTTTGAAGCCGAAAAAGAATCATTGTTTTCTGACGTATTGGTGTTGAGTAGCGCCTGTCACCGACAGAAACAAATGACAAGGAAAGTCAACACGCGAAAAATAATTCGATCTCTTCACCGAGTAATTTCATCATTTCCGAAGAGAGACTCGAGTGTCTGTCTGACATTGTAAAAATAGTTCAGGAAATTCAGTCGCTGACAAATAGCATGAATAAAGGTCATAGAGACGTTCGTCATATCATGATAATTCTGATAAGTGTCATTCTGATAAGTGTCTTACTATGTAAATATAAACGAGGTTTTCAAAATTTGGGACCCAGAAATATTCCATTTCTGTATTGTTTTCCGATGAAGAATTATGATTTTATTTGAGTTAATGTACATTACCTTTAAGAACGACTTTTGATTGCTGCATGGCTTAGCTGACTCAGACTCGTCATTTACTGAGTTGAAATTGAAAAATAAAGTGTTTTGGGCCTGACAGCAGGATGTATTAACTTGAAAGTACATGGTAACACATAAATAATATGCTCTCTTAAATTACGAACAACAGGAAAAATATTGAAACTCTTGAGATACATGGTATTTAAAACTATTCACCACAAGGATATTTTACGCCAATTATTTTTGCATTTTTCTAATCAGGTTATGTTTAAATTTTGCTCCAGTGTCGGAAACTATGGAAACTAATACTCCCAATTGGCGGAGGTAAAATCATCCTTATGAGTTCCTCAAATGACTGAAAGGAAGCTTGTTGCCAGACAGAGAGGTGCGTCTGGAAGAATAGGCTTCTCAGGTCTTTCCCTCCCGAGGTTTAATTTCAGATTACATAAGAGTGTTATACCTAAACTTGAATCTTTTTAATCTTGGTGAAATAGTTTTGCATTACAGTTCTTACACACAGCAGAGCAGCATTGAACCTTTTCATGTGTTTTTATATCGCCTGCAAGCATGCTCTACTGGCCCCTTGAGAACTAAGGAAATATTATTTTATTAGTAAAAAAGCAAACAATGAACAAAAAATTTCTTCTCAGTGCAGTATGGTATTGTTTCCATTGAATTGTTTCAATTTTAAGCAAAGGATATGATGATGTTATTTGAATTTTCTGAGCTGTCAGTATCTCAATATTTTTAAATAAAACAAAGGTGTTTAGGAATACTTCTCTTTCCAACAAAATTTCTCCTGTTTCTCAGTTTGGTCTATAATTGCATAAATGGAATTAAAGCCTTGTAATAGACTCTTTACTATGTTCTGTGATATGCAGCCTGTCTGCGAAAATGTCTCGGTCAAATTTCTATAGAAGAAAGGGAAAAATCTTGAAATAAAAATGTACAGAACGTAAACATTGGTGGTTCATCATAGCAAATTTCACCGCCTTCCTGCCAGTTTTTGATTGAGTTCAGTTTTTAGAGATAATTTTTCCCCTTTCACTTTTTGCTACCACAACAAGTGGCGTTATTTATCCCTCTCTCATTAAGATCTGCTTCTGGTTATTAGTTGCATTGCTGAAGGTGCTCCCACAGCCATTAAAGGGCCGTTTCATTACCTTAACTGCCGTCAGGGCATCGGAAAGCTATTCCTGTCTGCCGTATTCGAGCTCCGTCGTTCAGGTTCAGCATCCATGTATCTCGATCTTCGTCAGCAGCAGCTTGGATATTCATTCCTGATATCGGGATGAAAACTCGTGCTGAGTAATGAGTGTGTGTCAGAATACCTGGTAGTTTCACACTGTCACAGTTAAGTTTTAGAAAGCCACTAGACCTCATTCACAGAGCGCAACGAACTGTCCTTTTCTCAATTTCAACTTGTTGTGCATCTTGCTTTCCTTAATACTGTCTACCTACCTACTACTTGTTTCCAAGCTAAGACCCTGGCTGGAACTTCAATTATACAATCAGAACTGAGCCAAGTAACACATTTCACATTTTTTAAACATAATTTTCTAAAAACCTCGGGTAAAGTCTCATCGATATGCTAAAGAGTAGACCTTTTGATGTTAGTTTACATAAAGTAAATGATGCTGAATTTCACTTGTGCTTGGATACTCAGGTAATGGGACAGTTACTGATTAATTAAATCCAATAATCTTGTGCATTGAAATGGGTGTAAATTGTTACCCTACTTTAAGTTGTACATTTGAAATTTGATGATTATTATTATTTGATTATATGCTGATGTATGGTTTCTGTCAAAAATATGAATTGATAATTTTTCCCCTTAATAATTCATCGTTGTTATTTTGTAAATCTAAACATGGGCTGTATTGAAATCATCTTAAAATTGATTCGAAAAATATTAAATTCTTAGATCTCGATAAGCCAGTGTTCCCGAATTTTTCTAAAAATAATTGTCCCAAATAACAATTCTTGTCTATCAAAAGCGTCTATGAACTCGATGCTTATGATTTTTCCTTCTAGGTATTTAACCTTCCGATCTTTTTTGGCAACAGTGGGAAATAAATGATGACCTTTAAAAAATCACGGTTTTGGTTCAGCCACCCTGACATTTGTGTCTGAACTTAACACTCATTTAATTATTTACATAGCAGTGATCAGACTATCATTCTCTTCTCTCGTCCTGATAATTGTC
Source organism: Trinorchestia longiramus (assembly GCA_006783055.1). NCBI lineage: Eukaryota > Metazoa > Arthropoda > Malacostraca > Amphipoda > Talitridae > Trinorchestia > Trinorchestia longiramus. The sequence goes on along the minus strand of VCRD01000045.1, from coordinate 72,193 downwards.
GCTTTGTAGCTCATGTTAGATCAAAGACGATCATCATCATAATAAGTTAGCTCACCTGTTTAGCTACATTTTTTAATGATACCAGTACTGTGTATCGTAAAACTCATGTTGAAGTGCCAAAATAAGTTGAAACGTTGAAATTGACAAGTTCAAGATACAAAATAATGTCGTTGTAATTTAATATTAAAATAACCTGCATCCATTGAAGAGCATGAACATAGGTCGTCGAGTACCTTCAAGGCTGAACTGAATCCAGAAATAGCGAGAAGAGCACAGATAAATTGAAATCAAGTCAGAAAGCATTGAAACCAACTACAAAAGAATCAAGCTGATTGACTGGGATCAAGGTAATTGATTTGGTGATCCCAAAAGCTGAGACAATTGTGGGTATTGCCTTAAGTTACGGGCTGAAATCGAACTTAGATCAAACGGATCAAATGACCTTGCAGTGCTTTGAAGAAATGACACTTTGCTTTTGGTGGAAAGTAAGAACCTTTCGGGTAGGGCACGTGAAGCATCGAGTAGGTATGATACTGAATACTACAAATCAGGAGCAAATGGTTTCATAAACTTTACAGAAATACTTACTTAAGTGGTCAACGAGAAATAAGATTTGTAAAAGACTATTTCTTGTGATTCTGACGTAGACAAATAGAAACAAGCAAATGGGTGATGGTAAAAAAACACATGTAATAAAGCCGTAGTTTTCAAACTCACGAGGGTGGTGGAATAAAAAATATTTTGAAATATGGGTACGATGGATTCATATGCACCACTCCATGGACGCAGATAAAAAAATGCAGCTTATACTAAGCAAGTAAATTTTTTCATTACCGTGCCATAAGTTAGTCTTGCCCACACCTACGACCTATTAAGCAACCTTAATACTGGATGCAGCAGTGTTCCAATATTCTTTTAAATGCAGCATAAAATGAAACGAACTGGTATTGCGAGAATTTTGCAGTTTTATATTTTTGGCCGTCGAGTTTTTCAAACCGGTCTGTTTTAGTTGTTTCAGTATGTATGAAATTTGTTTATACTGACAGTAAAGAAATATCGGCGTCGCGTACTATGGAGCTCAAATATTCTTTTAGAGTATTTTTTTACGGTATTTGTAAATTTTACATTGCAATTAAGATTCCTCTTATTTATTAACTTTCATTTTTGGGATTTAAATTCATTTTGAATTTTTGTATAGAAATTCGCTAAGGCTAAACACAATGCTGCTTGATCTTTCCAATGCATTGAAACTAGTAATTACAATTTTGTGGCATCTGCCATTGCTTTGTTCTCGACAAGAATATTCAGCAATGCTTCGACTAACGAAATGAAAATAATTAAGCAGAAAATGTGGTCCAAGCAGTGCTGAGGAAACAGTATAGCAAAATCCGGATGAGTGTCAAATTTTAAACCAAAAACAGTGCAATTGTTGAGATGTTATATTCCATGAAGGATGAATTATGTTTTGCATTCTAGAACACAAGGAATCAAATTTCTTCTAGAAAAAGTTAACTCATCAAATGACTTACCTAGGATACCGTTCGTGTTCAGCAGCGAGTTTGATCAGGTTTGCTAGTGAGAACCTCACGAGGATACACCTCTAAGTGTCCAGTTTTGACTGAAGCGCGAAAAAGAAGGTTGAACTGCACACGTCTTCACTAAAAGATTACAGTAGAGTTTTAATTTAGCACTGCAATGCAAGCGTTTCACCAGCGGTAAACAGTGTGCTTTCTATCAGCACACCCAAACTCTGAAACAAGGTCGTGAAAATAAAACTGTAGTTGCGTCAATACGAATTTCTTCAACTACGAAACTGTTTTTGGTTATAAGGAAACGCTCATCTCTAAAATTCAGTTTGGATACAAATTGTAGTTCATGACTTTTTGCTTCACTGACAGTTGATGACGTAGATACAATTCCCGTTGAAAGAACGAGATCGTGGTCAGAGAAAAATCTCACTCTCAAACTGATATATTAACATTGTGTTGGTCACTTGTTTCATTGAAGTTACGGATAAATTGAAAAACATTTTTTAATGCTTATGTGAAATGAGGAATTTTTCACCGTAGTATATTTAAAACATATTTCTGAAGGTAATAAATATATTTTCCTTGCTGTTCATTGAGTTACATTTCAGTTTAAAAGTATCTATACTAATCTCTGCTTCTTCAACAAATGCTAATTTCAATAAAAATTCTATTACATTCATCATTCTTAAATTTTACGAATTTAACCTGTTTGAGGAAAACAGGAAAGTCACTAAGAAATTAAAATGCTCATAAATGTCGTTCTCAATTACGTAATTCAGAGAGTTACTAATTTTTTTCGGATTTAACTGCAGGATACTGCATTTGCTACTTACTTGATATCGATCTTACTATTTTCTGAATACAATCTCTACTGTATGCTGAATTCTAAACTCGCTGTTTATGGATTACTGTACATTCTGTTTACCAACTATATCACAGGCCATCTGTGGAAAAGGGTGACTATTATCCCTGAACAGCTTACCTACTGCTTATATAGGAGATTGTAACTGCTATCTATGGGATAGTGTTCCTGTTATTTACTGGAAACCGCAACCGATATCAACGAAATAATGTTCCTGTTATCTACTGGAAATCGCCACTGGCATCAACGGAATAACGCTCTCGTCATCTAGTGAAAGTCTTAACTGGCATAAACCCAATAATTTTCCTGTTATCTACCAAATTTTGACAAATAATTCAACATCAAAAGAACTGACGGCTTCATTCACGACGCGATGATATACCTCAAATTTTTGGGAAAATCGTTCAATACTTTATACTCTCCCAGACAGAGACATCAAGAAAAAAAACCCTTATGTTACAGTTCTCCACCTCACCCATCTACTCTCCACCTCAGCCCCTGCACCTTCAGAACTTGATGCTCGAACTCAGCTCCATTAGGCGAGCAACTTGACCCTTTCTTTTTATCGCCAAACTTTAGTCTTTCCCTCCCGACTCCTCTTTTATTAGCATAATTAAAAGCTCACTATAAGGCCAAGCTTTGCCTTAGTTTTAGTGCTGCACAAACTGTCAACAAGGAAGCCGCATTACCGACTGTATTTGCAGGAGTAAGTTGAATGTTCGGAGCATTCTCCGTAGATTATAATTTAAAATTGTATGTATAATCGTTATGGAATTCTTTTGAAACGACGAAGTTGCTTCTACACGTGGGAATAATATTGTACGTATACACTTGAGCAATTGTCGACAAAAGAGATACAAAATAGATTTTCCAATCACATTTTGATGCAATATATTATAGCAAAATTCTGCAATCACGTGTCTATAAGTCAAAGCAATATTGCTTTGTATGTTCCATTTGGAATAAAGACGGTGTGCACCATGTGGCTGAGTCAGAATAACAAAACGAATTTACTGTGTTCTTGATTTGAGAACTAAATGAGAAGGGCTACTACAGCAGGTGTGGAATCTTCCATTAAGTAATTTTTTTCAACCGAAACTGCATTTGAGGACGATACTTAAACGTGTGCGTTGTTACTCCATATGACTAATATAAAAAAGTTTTACGAACAATTTTTTTCCACGAGCTATCGTGTCAGTAATTTACTTATGGTCATAAAAATCTGAGGCTTTCAGATCTACATAAATACGATAAGAAGGCACAGATGTATGCATAGTTGAGTGGAAGAATCCCAATACTAATATTTTTTTGGGATATTTACATGCTACTCGGATATGTTTTGTCTTTTATTGTGTGATGAAGCTCGTAAAAACTAATATTTAGTTCATCAGAATTGACAAATGCTTCTCAAATTACCGAGGGTCATAAATGACTTTCGGATTTCAGGGTTTTAAGTAGCGTTAGAGGCACGACCATCAGCAAGCCTTGGCCCAGGCACATTAGAGTGCTGAAGATCAGTGCTACTCAAAGGGTGGTCTGCCGGTACGCGGGATCAGCTACCGGTATGCAGGATCTGCTGCCAGTATGCAGGATCTGCTGCTGGTATGCAGGATCTGCTGCCGGTATGCAGGATCTGCTGCCGGTATGCAGGATCTGCTGCCGGTACACGGGGTCTGCTGCCGGTACGTGGGGTCTGCTGCCGGTATTTTTTCCAGTATAAATTAATATTACTAATAAATAGAAATGGTTTGTGGTACATTGAGGAAAAAACTGCCGGTACACAAGATCAAAGAGTTTGACAAGAACTGCTGTAGATCGTGATTAGAAAAGTGAACATACATGCAAAAGTTCAGATGCAGTAGGGACAAAAAGGGGGACAGCAGGTGACTGCGTCAGTGAATCAGTATCGGTTGGGGAAGCGTTTCTCAACCGGGAGCCCGTGGACCATCAAAGATTGAGAAACGCAGGGTTGGGGAGTCAAAATCATATTCTGCCATTGAGATTCTTTTGTTCAATGTTTACGAGGAAACATCACTGTGAAAAATAGATAATTTGACAAACACCGGGTATGGCAACATTACTTCCTTTTTTTCAAAGAAAAAGGCTTTAAAAAAGGAAGTTATGTAGCCGCACTATGTACTAGTTTTTTATTAAGGAATTATTTATTCTGTATTTTCGTTGAAATAAATTCTGTCAACTGTTTTTCGTCATCTGAGTGAATGCTTTTATGATGCAGTGAATGCTAACTGCGAACAACAAGCAGGGCATAACAATTGGCAATCAATTAACTCAACAAATAAAGACAAAAACAAAATACATTCTTATGTGACTCTACTGGTATGAATAGAGATTTGTTTACATGTGTACTCAGAAATCAATACAAGAAAAATAGATTATATTGAATGGATAAACGGATGCAAGGAAAAAACGCTCTAGATAATGTTGTCTAATTTTGTTTTTTATCCAAATTTATTTGAATTTCTTCATCCAAATATCTGCTATCGTCATATTTTTTTATGAAATCAACATATTTTGACTGTGTCTGTGTCATCTGTTCTTCTATTAGGCTTTGTGTTTTTTCTGTATTGATTCCTACATTTCTATTTTCAAACAGACAATTTGTTGATTACATGTCACACCTATTTTCTTATATTTCAAATGATTCCAAGCTCCAGTTGGGCACATATCTACATATGAGTAACTCGGGTATTTCAAAGGATAACAGATGATATTTTTCTCCAACTCTTAAACTTAGAGTTGTAATTTCACGTTGTGTTGGAGTATCTGAAACTGTTTCCATCTTTTCCTGGCATATTTTGTTGTTTCCGTATTCTGAAATTAGAAGAATATCTAGTACTTGTTTACGACTCTAATTATTCCACCAATTTTATCAATGAAATAATATATTATATTTATTTTGTAAAAAGTGTTTAAAATTCATGTATGTAATAAGAATTTGATTCAGGATGTAAAGCTATTCTAAAACAGCTTGGATTTTACTCGTGGAATAAATCATAAAAGGATGCAATCTATAAAAAATTTAAAATGAAAACACAAATTCTCTAAGTTTAAAGTATAAGCTATTTGGCTCACTTTTTGGGGTGACACAAGTTTGTTGTCCGTATCAGAAAATTTTTCGTACCATGATAATTCGTATTTGACACTGTGACTATATTTAAAAAAATTCCAACTACATTTCAAAAGCAGACCTCCATTTTTTTGTCGGATACAAGTTTGTTGTCCGTAACAGAAAAATTTTTGTATCATGATGATTCGTATTTGACAGTGTGACTCTATTTAAAAAAATTCTAACTACATTTCAAAAGCAGGCCTCCATTTTCTTGTGTAATACAAGTTTTCCGTACATAACTGAACAATTTTCGTACCATGATGATTCGTATTTGACATTGTGACTCTATTTAAAAAAATTCTAACAACATTTCAAAAGCAGGCCTCCAAGTCCCTGTCTCCTTACATCAATGGGGAGTGGCTCATCCTCTGCTTCATTCTCCCTTCATCCCCTGAGTTCCCCCTCATTTCGAAGTGGCGCTTCCGTGTCCCACTTTACGGCTCTGCGGCTCATTTCAAGCTTAATTTTATAGGTGAGTAACAGTCACTACGGCCGTAAACAAGGCCAAGTGTCACCGTCCAACGGCCACAAAATCCAAGGTCGCCAATTTTGCCAAAAAATGAGATTTTTGAACGCTCAATAATTTAAGACAAGTATCAACCTAGTGCGAGTAAAATTTACGCATCTACGGTTTTTGAGGCACTCCTTGTATCAATGCGTTTATTCATGGTAGTATAATTTAGTTAAAGGATTTCAAACGAAGATGTTTTCCAACACAAATGTTTATAGAGTTTACACGTTTAAGCATCTTTATAAAAGAGTACTGGACAATTTTTTAAGGTTCGAAGAACAAATATCGCGTCTTTTGTTCAACCTGCTTCAAAGTAAATAATTTCAAAAAACTAATTTAAAGAGGCTACAAAATCTATGCTTCCTTCTAAATACTAAATTTGATATTACCCGGTATACATTACTGTTTAACACTCAGAAAATATCCTACTGCAGTTTACTGTATCCTGTTATAATGTATCCTACTGTATTGCACCCCACCCTTAGAATCCCTGATGAGAAAAAAGCAGTTCAGTAACCAGAACCCTCACATGCTTGAGCCTAACGCGGTTCCCTCGGCTACAATTGGAATTTATTGCTCGCAGTCAATTATCTACTCCCATGATTCTGACGTAACGAGCGTCTTCTCTCCGCCAATGAGATTCGTCTGCGTTTAAGCTGTTCAGCCAATTAGATCCCTCGGCGTTCAATGTAGGTGCTATGAATTTTGCAGTATCATCAATGACACTTATAAGGCAAAATTTTTTCAATATTTATTTCGTTCTAGTCTACGTAGGCTTCAAATGGACTAGTACCTATATTTCATCAAGTTTATTTGCGGTTTCCCTTTGCGTAGCTTGCTATAAGTTATATTTTGCCAAGTCAATAATATTTTGGTTGCATAAATGATTTTCACAAATTTTGTCATGGCAAATCTGTCCAGTGTTGTCCACATGCACCTCACTTTGCTTTCCACGTCCTATGTCCATCCATTACCCATCATTTCAACTTAATTTTGTGTAATTACTGACAATATTTTATTCTTTTTATACTCTACGACTTTAATCATGATTTCTCACTAAGATGAACCATTTGAAGCTTTTTCTACGAACTCTTCATCGTTCCCTTATATATTTATTACGTCTACATATATTTTATTTCTAAGATGTAAAATATTTCAATATAATTATTTGCTCCGTTTTACCTCCACCAACTGACATCATTATACATTCATTGCTGGAAAACAGGCTTTGGTGGAACATAAACTCTATTTTGCCTGAGTATTTACAGAAAACCCCTACTACAGAGGTACTGCCACGTAGGTACTGCAACACTGAGACTACTATTATTACTACCAACCAGGTCATGTTTACTGGCCACAATCAGAAGCAGAGTTGTGATCGGTTTGATTTTAATTGAAATATATTGATGGAAGTTGTGGTGCCAGTGAGTATCGTGATTATATGGAAGATTCAGATTTCATTAATTTCATGTATAAATTAATCGTGATATTGCACTAAATATATGCGAAACTTGTGTTATAACAAGTACCATGTTATCAATTGACTTACCACTTAGTATCATATTAACAAAAATCCGAGTCAATAAGTTCTATATTACTAGGGATCATATTACAAAATACTCGACTAACCATTTTCTATACTACTAAGTACCCTACCACTAAGAGTCAATGAGCGAGATATTAACTGAGTTTTTCACTTGTCATAGCTAGCTCAATTCCTTGCAGCTGGTGAGCAACAACTCAAAGAGTTACAAATGAAGGAAGAAAATGAGCCAACTGAGCCTTTCCGTGTTTGGGCAAGTCTTCCGAACAATTAAAGAGTAAATTATTGCTTGTAACTTTCCCGAATCTTTTCTCGCACACCTCTCCAAGTAATTTGTGTTAATTATATAAAACACTAAACTTCCCGTGGAAATTCCACGATTTAAAAGTGATAAAATTAAGGATTTTTCGATCCATAATTGCTTTATAAGTTTGGTTAGATTTGACGAATTTGAAATCACTATAAAGACGAATGTATTAAGAATTAACGACGAAGTATTGTGTTTTAAATGAATATTTTTCATGAATACATACAGAATTTCTATTCTGTATCTTATCTACCTATAACATGGCCTAGATAGTACCGTGAAAATTGCACTGTTTAAAAGTGATAAAATTAAAGATACATGAAATAAAATACATTTTTCAATTTTAACCGTGGTACTATCAAAACCTAAATATTGTTCATAAATGTATACAGAACATCTATTCTGTATCTTATCTACCGATAAAATGGCCGTGTAGGAGAAGAAGGCTAATTGCACGAAAAAATGGAGTGTTCCATTATACAGTATGTCCCACAAAAACCCGAACCGAGTATTTATTTTCCCGTATCAGTAATACCATCATTCGACTTATTGTATGCTCTTTTCTATAGATTAATTCTGAGGGATAATTTTGCTAGAAATTAAATCTTTATGGTATTCTTATGATTGTATTACTGATACGGGACATCGGGTTCGAGTTTTTGTGGGACATACTGTATAATGATACATAGTTTATTGCTTGCTTGCTTGGTCCGTCTCTCTGTCACGCTCTTAAGAATTTAGATGGGAGGAATTTCGGTAGGGTATATATGTATTGTAAGCATGGTTTTGTGGATACCAAAGGCACATCCATCAATGTGGCAACTCCGCAAAACTTGCGTCCACTGGCAAATCAAACGAAAAAATTCTGTAAAAAACGTGAATTTTCACGTGGGGGCTTATATTAATTCGGTACCTTTGGTATCCACAATACAATCACTATTATATAATAATAAGAGCCGCGTCCGTCCGTCCGCCCGTGTGACCCCTTCTCGAGTCCGTATCGTGGATACCGAGTTCTGCGGTACATTGCGGCTCAAAAATACTGTATTCTAAGTGTTTATTACTGTCACTAGAAAAATAAGTTAACTTTGAAATAAGCTTAAGCATGGAAACTCCACTGGAACAAAAAAAAGACTGAATCGAGAGCGAAAAAGAAGAGCGAGAGAAAGATTATCTCAAGAAAGATTTATAAATATTTTTTGCCATCATTTTTGTTGGCACGAGTACACTGCTGCGAAAAATTGAGACACACCGAAATGCATGCTAGAATAATAACCGTGAGTGGACGCTCTCTTTTAATTGATAATGCGAAAAGAAATATTTTAAATAAGTTTGACCAGTAACCTGGCTACCACTTAGTATATGGCCAAAGATTTTGGAAATTGAGTTATTGTTTTCGGAATTGTGATTTTCTTGAAAAGCTTCAAAGAGATAATAGAGAATATTTCAGAATAAAATTCCGGCAAAAAAGGCCAACATGGATAGAAACGTGTCCAACCGTAAGAGAGAAGCAGCAAGACGTCGACAGCAGGAAAGATGTTGTTCGTCCGATAGAAAACTGATTCTCTTTCCAAGCCTAAAACTGATTCGTTTGGGAAAAAATTATTAATGGGCATTGCACTAGTACTTATAATACATGTATATCGGTTTGATTTCAATTCAGTAATTTTTTTTCAGTAATAGATAGGATGTAATTGGACGGACGTACACAGAGAGTGGGAGAGAGATAGAGAGATAGATAGAAAGAGGGAGAGAGAGAAAGAAAGAGAGAGAGAGAGATGGAAATACACTATTTACTATATAAGTAGATTTTCATACTCTAGAAAAGAGTCATAATTATTACAAGTCTCAGTGCAGGTTTCACCCATGAATTTATTCGAAAACGATTTGAATCGATGTATGTTGATTAGGACGAACAATTCTTTCTGTGTAAGATTTGCTGAGTGCCTTGAACTTACTAGAAGCACAACAGCGCAACTCTGTCTTCATTCCAATAATTCAATACTACATCACGCAGATTACAGCCCGATATTAAAATTCTGATTCTGAGTTAAAAAGCATAAAGTAGACTATGTAATAATCGGATTGAGTTTTGATATAGAACATCTTTTTTATTCATAAACTGATACATAATTTTAGCAATATTGATTGCTCATCCTTTACTTTCAGTATACTTAAGGCTCGTCGCGTTAGTCACAGTCACATCAATGACACCATGTACCTTACAGCAGTTAGTCGCCTTCTACTGCCACTTTTTGACTCATTTTGTATTCCTTTTTGATGAGTTTCCGTGATATGATTGCTGTATATGGTTATTTATTATTTTTAGACATCAGTCTCATATTTAAATCTATGCCTACTTTCAAGTTCTGGATTTTTATAACCAAGTTCAATACTGAGCATTACATACTTTTTTATGTTTTCACGCTAACGTGGATTCGAACCTTTTAGGTAGTTGCAGCGAATTCGTATTACACGCTTCAATTTAATTTCTTAATATCAATAGTTGTACTAGTAGGAAAACATTACAATTACGGTAGGTTACTTTTAACGATTAGTTTTTTAACCTAAGTTGCTGACAATGGGTCTAGGATTGAAATGTCGTTTAAAACTGCACCATAATTTTATATATATTTTTGTTTGGTTATTGCTTTTTCTCCTGAAGCAGATATATAGCACGAACATACATTGCAAAAAATTTAACATTACATGTTAATACAGTGCAGGAAGATGCAAGTTGGGGAACCAGTGGAGAAATTCGAAAAGGCACCAGACGGAAGTGTTCTGGAAGCGCGGACGTGCAGATGGCGCTTGAGCTTCTCGCGGATGCGGATCAAGGAAACTTTATCCACATAAGTTAAGGGCTTAAAAGACCAGCAGGGTTCATTAGAAGACCTGTCTGCCTTATCTCCTTCTAATCATCCGTGCCGCCTGAACTTCTACTGGGAACTGCTCGTTTTTATCCTGGCAGTCTGAAAGCTTCCCAAGTAGAAATGACTATCTTAAGAATGTATAAAGAGGCGAATAGAGAGTACCTCTGCAGGCGAGTTTGAGAGATTTATTGAGCTTTTATAAAGTGTTACAAATAGATCCTTCGCTCATTACAAAATATCGTAGCAGTAAGTTACCAAATTCAGGTATTATAGATGACAAAGAGCTGGTATCTATTTGATCATGTAGTATTCAGGTCTCAAATAGTTGTAGTGAATTTGAGTATTGAAGAGACTAATGTTGAGCTTTGCGTCCTATTCACAATATAAAGCTGCAACTGTTACCACGAATGATCTTTTGAATGCAAGTATTTATTCGAGTTTATATAATAGAATAGAATAGAATGAGGCCATAGAAACGAGCCTTTTGGCCCATTCTTGGGTTGGTACCCAAGTCCCATGCCGTAATTCTAGCCATGCGATGGTCATACACAAACTGACCACCGCGGCAGCGGGCCTTGAACCCGAGTCTTCTCGCATCGCAAGCGAGTTCGCTCACCAGTCGACCAAGTTGGTGTTACGTATGTAATATATGTAATATGGTATGGTGGTATGTAATATATATGCAGGGTGTCCCAAAAAGTACAGTTATTTTTGGACTGCCCATTCTTATTACAATTTGTTTTGATTTAGTTGTTTAATGACATAGAAAAAGTATATTGAGTAAAGTTAAAGAAAATAGTATTAAATTTAAGAAAATTAAAAGTCTTGAAAGGAAATTTTTTCGCCGCCTATTAATGGGCTGTCAAAGGTTGTGGACATTTTTTGCGAGCACTGTGTATGCATATAGAATGCTAGAGAATGTGTTTATTATTCACTGGAGTTTTGTGACTGTACAAAGTGTCCTGGGCATGCCTTATAAAAATAGATAACAAGATTTAGAAGTGGATGTTTGATGTCGAACAAAAAACAACTAACCAGGTTAGCCTCGAAGTATTCGAAATAAATAATATTCGCAATGTCGATGTCTTACCTTCGTTATTAAACTTTGTGATGAATTTTTCGAGGTTTATAATTAGCGTGAGGGTTTAGTCCACAGGTGACTGGAAGCTTTTCGTGCTCTGAGAAAATAAGTTCAATTTTAGTAAAACTTCTTGACAAAATTGATCCTTATTTCTTCAATATGTTTTGTGTATAAATTGGGTTACCCATTGTTTTTGATAAAGATTTATTTACTCTCGTCTATTCAGTCTACATGTTGTGAAGATTTCATCGGTATAATAAATTGCAGAATTTGGCTTCAGGACTAATTTTCTAAGTTATAAAGATTCTTTAATGCATGATTCTACCTAAAAAACCAGTGTAATGCATAGCTAGCAATGACAGAATGGATAATATTGTCTGTCATACCTCAAAACGATGCACTATTTAAGTTTATGCAATTTTGAGTTTGAGATGAAATTAATTATGCCAATTCTCATTAATACTGTGTATTAAGAACTTGTTAAGACTTACAACTAAAAACAACAAGATTTGAAAAAATGTTTCGTTTCAGTTGTAGTGTATGTCTATTTCAGAGCTTGTGTGTGAACATAAAGTGGCGTTCTAAAACACACAGTCCACCATGACAATGTTCTTGAAACTAAAATTTACAAAGAAATCATGTCTGCATAGGACGTTCGGATGAACAAAATTGTCTGTGCTAAAACTTCTAGCAATTGTTTTTTAGTTTAGTTGCTTCGTATTTCTCTTTTGACCTTGTGTCGATTTTCCTACGTAAATTGACTCATGTGTGATCCTCTCTCATATGATAATTGGTTCATGTAATTTGGTGAAATAGAATACATAGACTTTTTTCTTAATATATCCCCATAAGAAGAAAAACTAGGTGGCTCTTCAAATGGCTTACTATTCATTTTTCCTACATAAAAAATTTGCTTAATTCAGAGCCAGTGTGTGAAAGAACTAGGCAGCATCGAAACACTTAAGCAATCAGATTAGAAACTCTACATCAGGTGAACCGAATGTCGTATCTTTCTTCTGTTCCTTTAGCTATAAGTCTGTACACTGTGCTGCCCAAAAGACAGCTTAACTTGATGCCTATATAGAATAGAATGAGGCTATAGGAACGAACCTTCTGGCCCATTCTTGGGTCGGATAATTACTTCGATAATTATTCGGTTGTTTACCCAAGTCCCATGCCGTATTTCTAGCCGCGTCAACCATGTCGGCAGCGGGCTTCGAACCCGGGTCTTTCCGCCCGCAAGCAGATTCGCTCACCAATCGACCAAGCTGGTGATAAATCACGCTGCCTATAAGACACTATATTAACTATCAGTATATCGTACTGCTACGGACTGTTTTGTGGAGCTCATATTTACGTGCATTCCAGCTTTTTGAAGGTAGATGGTGATCACAGCAACGCAAATAAAAATGAACTATTTGTAGCCACGCATCATCATGGTGTAACTCCGACGAGAAAAGTGTCAGTAAATTATTTACGCTGAGAAGGCCTGTTCACAGCAGGTGGCTGCAATTTGTAACGTTGAAAGTGTACAACAATGCATGTCGGTCAAGTCTGGAGAGTCCATTTCCTGCTTGTGAAGGAATGCAGTCAATGTTGAAACTGAACGCATATGAATCATCTTTGCTATTCACTAACAGCAATTTAAGTTTTAGATTCATATCAAAATTCTGGTGTAAGAATTTCAGACAGACTGTGCGGTACACTGCAGGTGTTCCCGATTTTTTCATTTCATACTACAAAATCAACATGAAGAGTTTAAAAATGATAATTGTAGGGATAGAGATTAAAATCTTTTGCAAAACTTCTCTGTATCTTTTATCGTGTATTGAAGAGGTTTTTATGTTAGTAGAAGCTTATAAAGCAGCTCATAGGCCATTTATCCTGACTCTTAAGGATATTTTTGAGTGAATTCTTTCCTTTGTCAATCAAGAACTCCTGAAGCCGTCCTTGCAATTAAAAGAAATACATTTTTACCGTTTGAATTCTTGATGATTTTATAGCGAAACAAAATTTTACCAGAAATGCAAGTTTTGCACGTTAAAGCAACATGTAGAAAACAAACATTTGCAATTTGCTAGCACTTTACTATTGGAAATTGCTTTGGGGAGTAGCCAGGAGATTTAAAAAAAAGAGCTCTTGAAATCATGTGAATTAAAGTCGTTAAACTATTGTGTACCTAGACTCAAACAGTTTTATTTTAATGTGAATCAGATAATTATTACGTAAAAGTTGATGACAGACAATACGACAGTTACTCCTTCTCCTATCCTTGTTTTCGCTTGGGGCCTGTTTGTGATTGCCGTGCGCGTACGTGACTGAAATGCCTGTGAGTAATTAAGGTCCATGCATATGTATGACTGATGCCTTCATTTCAGACGGTATTGAACTTTGGTGACAGATCAACAATGTACCAAACGGCTTCTTCCAGTTGTCATATTCTGTTCTAGTCACAACAACACACTTATTTAGACGTACGATGGTGGTTCTCAGCCACCCACTTCCTACTAAAGTATTGTCTAATCTCATTTATAAGAGCAACTGAAATGTTTCCTCCGTCTTCTATATCTTTGTAATCGAAGAGCCTAGTTGTTTGGCTCACTTTCTGTTTTCCCATACTAACGGAGTCCATTTGTTTCGCTCACCATCTACCCTTATGTATTCGCATCTACTCTCATCGTCTACTTCCTCATATAGACAGAACCCAGTTGATTTGACCCCGTCTTCTTTTTGTATTGGCTGCGCCTAGCTGTTTCCCACACTGCTGCTTCCTTGTGTTGGCAGATGTCATTATTATTAGTTACGAGAAGAAATAATTTGTTAATAGCATTCAATAATTAAAAAAACAAGCTTTGGACTTGAGTAGCTAAGTTTAAAAACCATTAATATTAAATCTTTAAGAGTATTAGACATAGTGAAAGTGATATAACTAAATATTGTTTTGATGTTTTGTGTAGCACAACATTCAGGAGTAACACTGGCAAAAGGATAAAATTTTCTCAATCTCTACAATAATCGCTAACCACTGTATTTTTATATTTTATGTCGTAGAATATTCAGCATTTTAATATCCTAACCCGAAACCGGTTTGCTTATCTTTTTATTAAAAGCCTTACAGTGTTAGCGGGCAAAAATCTAACTTGGAAAAATCAACAAGGTAATATTTTGCCGCCCAAGCTTAGAGGCACTGACCGCTCTGCAACAAAGCAAAGGTTACTATGGGTGTAACTTACCTTGTGAGGAGCGAGCCATAAAATAAGTTTAAAATATAGCATTTCTGGTCTTAGGCCTAAAGTTCGATGCTCAAAGCTGGATCGTAAAGTTAGGGGCATCTTGGTTGATCGCGATGGTAAAGTTTAGATCAGGGGCGCTTATCAGGGGCTGGGCAAGATAAGAGGAGTAGTTTAGGTTAAAATATAAAAAATAAACCGGAGTATCAAGGGGACGAGGTAGACGGGACAAAATTTAAAGAAAAGTATTAAGAGTTCATGATTTTATGGAATTTTATTCTTAATTCGTTAAATGATGAGGAAACTTGAAGAAACAGGAACTTGATCTTGTTTTGAATGATTTAAGAACTGTTTTAATATCCTGGTTAAACATTGGAATTTCGTTGTGATTGACTGAGGTCGTTTAGTGGTTATTGGACGCAGGGTAATCGATTGGTTGGCCCGAAAAAGGCGCGCACGGTTTTTTGATACGTTGTAAATTTCTTTTTTGCATTTTTTTCGGAAACACTTTGCTGAGAGGATCCTGTCTGACAGTCTTACGCAGCGTCCATGGGATAATTATCCCTGATCGAAATTTTACGACTGCCTAATATTTATGCAAGCTACGCGAATGAAGACACGGGGAAAAAACAACACCTCTTATGATGAAGGATGCATTATCGCCTTCCAAAAAGGACAAATCAACACGTAAAATCTTTACTGCACCAAGTCTAGGAGCTAAGACCATACAGAGAACGGTTGCTCGCTGGAAACATGATGGCGATGGTGGCTCATATCGTAGAAAATATTGCCAGCATCCAATTCTTGATGAGAAGGACATGTGCTCTTCGATGCACTTCGTTAAGAAAAATAGGCGTTGGTCACAGCAACAATTAACCAGCAAGTTCAGCGAAAGCCTCAAAGCGATTTATTCAAGGACTTAACGTTGTGAGCTGAAAAGATTGCATGTATGCACTTACACCTCAATCAGGAAGCCCCTTGCGTTTGCAACAATACTCGGGAGAAATTAGTTCAGTATTTCCCTGTTTTGATTCCAGCTTGCAATAGTTTTCTGCAGTTTTTTCATGTTCTTTGAAGTTCTATGTCGATCTGTTACTGCAGAAATATGCTAAATTTATTTGATAATAATTTGCAAGGTGACGAAGCTTTCTTTATCATTTGGTGTAATGTATTCTACACACGTCTTCTTCAACGCAGCTAACAAATCTGTCAACGGAACTGTGCAAAAAACTCTATAGTTTCTGAGAAATTGAAGATATTTGCTCTGTCTTTTATGATTAGGGGAGAGATAAATGATATTTTTCTAGAAAAACTCGTTTTTCAGTGAAACGGTGCTAGTTTCGTGTAAATTTTATAACTCTGTGCGAAGTTGGAAGTTCTTAGTTTAGTATGAAATGGTGGCAGTTTGTTATTTGGAAAAACAAAGATTGTCTTTGAAAGTATGATTGTTATGTCAGAGCTCTTGGCTCTGAAAGCAGACAAACTCACCTGGTCTTGTTTCAATTAGCTCTGTTGGTAGTGAGCTGAGGGAGTGTGAGGGAGTGTGAGGGAGTCCACACGGTTGCAGTGAGTAACTGTAGCTCTGTTGGTAGCGAGCTGAGGGAGTGTGAGGGAGTCCACACGGTTGCAGTGGGTAACTGTAGCTCTGTTGGTAGCGAGTTGAGGGAGTGTGAGGGAGTCCACACGGAGTGAGTAACTGTAGCTTCATTTATGGCTAGCCGAAGGAAGCGAAATGAGGCCATCTCGCTTAAGTTGTTCAATGGCTGCACTGACCAGCAACGAGTTACAGAACGGAGAGGGAAGCAAGTAGGCATGAGGAAGCAGTTGAGTCATGTAACAATTCTTGTTTTAGATATAAAGTTTCTAAGCGCAAACAGTCGCGTTCATTTAAAGATAAAATTTACTTTATGGAAGTTTCGAAAATGAAATCTTTGAAACATCGAAGAGTTTTATTTAAACTTTTAATTTAATTAAGCTTAATTGAGTACCTTCACGTTTTAAAATTTATGTTTTTAAAATGATTTTAATTCTATTGAGATACTACTAATATTCGGGTGATTCTTGAAAATTATTAGGCCTTATTTAGCGAGTTCAATTATTAAAATATCCGAATGATTTCGAGTTCAAATTGTTCGCACTAGAAACAATTTATATAGTGGATTGATTTGAATTAAAAATGAAAAATAAGTCTTTATGGTAATGATTTTCTACATATACGAGGGTAGTCGAGTAACATTTTAATCTTACTTCGTATTATTATGCCATGGTAGTAAAGATGTGGGCTAGAATTTACCGTAGTGAAGCGTACAAAGATTCTGCTAGATAAGCGGAGGCTTGTAGAGCGGAGGAGCAAGGTTTGTAATGCAATTAAGAATTCTAGGATCATGTAAGAATTCTTCATTCAGATCATTTAGTACCCAAAATACTTCAGCCCACAAAATAAGAAAGAACAAGTCACTAGAAAAATCATGATAAAACCAGTGACGAAAACATTCTTTAAATCTGACGAATTGTTTATTCCACCTAGGATAACCACTAAAATGAATTGAATATCTTTATTAGGATTTTTACTATTTAATATTTTCAGGCAAATGACACAACATAGCTGAAGCGTGCAGCATTTTGTCTAACAATATTTTTAAAATTTCCCAGCGACACTCGAGTCACAGGAATCCGAAGGCCAACCGAAAAAACTTTCAATTTAATCGCTTGAAGCATGACGTTCATCATGTAATTCTTCGACGAGGGTTCAGAAACTTCTCTTTGTTACTGTACAAACCAAAATCAAAAGATTCATATGATCATGCAAAGATTTATCATGTGTTAGATAACTAAATATAGATTTAATGCGTGTTAGACAACTGTGCGTAGGTTTTCTTAAGAACTTTCATCACACTGAATTTCATCACTGGATTTGAGCCCTGAATTTTGTACTGCGCAGAACAAGTGCGGTTGGTTCACGAGATGCTGGAAGAGGCACATGGTTGCCAAGTTGTAAAAATTGTTTATGTTCATCAAAATGCTATTAAAAGTTGTTTCAAATAACAGGTATTAGATGTTATATGTTATTACTGTCATTTTATTGCATGTTTTTGTTATGACTATCATGTTATTGGATGTTATTTATAGTTATTATCATGTTAGTGGATGTTATGTGAAATACTACGTATCGGATGTTGTGTGTTGTTATTACTATGTTATTGAACGTCTTTAAAATACTAAGTTGTGAATATCGTTTTTTGTAATTACCATATTATTGAATGTTGTTTTAAATACTAAGTATTAAATGTCGTTGGTTGTAATTAGCATATTATTGGATGCGATTTAAAATACTAAGTATTACATATCGTTTACTGTAATTATCATGTTATTGGATATAGTTTAAAATACTTAATATTGCACGCCGTTTATTATAATTGACATACTATTCGAGGGTGTTTAAAATATTAGGTATTTGTGTAAGATTACTAACGATGTGGATGCTTTTTATTTAACTAGCTACCAAACAACCTTTTCTTCGGTGGTTGTTTTGGGATAAACGGGCAGTTAGTTTAGGATGATATTTTATGATGAATAAAGACAGGATAACAGCTCGAGTAAATATTGAATTGAAGCTTTTTGAGATCAACGCCAGGCGGCAGCGATATTTAAGAGTGCTCCATATTATTGAGTGCAGAGCGAGGAGTGTTAACATTTGTTACTTTAGAATTAAATTTTGTTGACATGGAACTTAAATTCCTAAATTTATGCGCGGACAAACACTTCCATCAAAAAAGCTCATTTAAATAGGGAAAAAATGAAGAATGTTAATCAGAAATCTTTGTTTCTAGTGTTGGAGATCTCGGACACATGTAATGAAGTTTCTTTACGAGGTAATTCTTATTTTCCAAATGTTAACACGCCTACTGTGAGCTAGCATGTAGGATGCTTGATATTCTAAGTTTTCGGATTTTATTTACAAATGTGTTTCAACTTTGTACTTATTGCTAGAATGTAAAATTCGATACAGTCTGGGAATTCACACCATCGTGCTAAATAAACTCATTTTTCAATGTAAGTTATTTTTAAAATTATCTCACGCCCACGAGTTTATATTTCTGTCCGTATGTTTGAAGGTTAGTGTCATTGCCTGAACAATACATTTAGATTTCCCCCTTATCTTGTAGGCTTTATGAAGTATTTAATGAAGAGCGTAGAAGCTATTTTCTAAGCACATTGCTGTATTCTAAGCACATTGCTGTATATTTTTCTAAGCACATTGCTGAACTACTTTCAGGTAATGAAAATTGGAAAAATAGTATATAGGAACAACTGCTTTGAAATTGAATAGAACATATCATTGATGTAACCAAAATTAAAAAATCTATGTATTTATATATAATATATATATATTTATGTATATATATATATATATATATATA